>JAUCBJ010002368.1:0-49093 GCA_032718475.1 Nemertoderma westbladi
GAGGAGAAGGTTAGAGGGGCTTAGCCCTAATAGTGAAGGAGCCCAGCGCGTGTTGGATGCAATTGATGTGGCTAGGTTAGCGGCGAATCAAGCTAAATTCGATGAACAACTCCGCATCGCTAGAGACCAAGAAGAAAGGGTGAAGAAAAAACGTATAGAAGATAGAAAGACAGCAGCAGCGGCAGTGGCAGCGGCAGAAGCGGAAAGAAAGGTGGCAGCAGCAGAAGCGGAAAGAAAGGCGGCCGAAGCGGAAAGAAAAATAGCAGTGGCAGAAGCAGAACGGAGGGCATCTGAAGAGACAACCCAACTAGAGTTGGAAAATCTTCAAGAGAGACAAGACAACGTTAATAAACAGTTAACAGCTAGTAATATGCAGATGATGAATAGATCTACTCCCAAAAGACAGGGTTATACATCATCTGAGGAAGGCGATACCACCGACACTGAAGGCAAAGGAAATAGATCTCACCTAAGCCGACGTAAAAGAACATTCCACCGTCAGAAATTGCCTGATTTGCCTCCAGCTGTTAGAAGGCAACTAAATAACACCAACTTAGGTAGTACAGAACCCACAGACCAAATAATTACAATAGAGATACTCCCTACTATAGTAGATGAGCCTGAAATAGTTAGGCCTGTTCCCGAAGCCACCTTTTCGGTCGTAGAGACACCTGTACTCCCTGAACCTACCTCTCAATTCCCGTTGCACAGCACTAAGCTACCTGTGCCCAGCAGAACAGTCCGTGAGACAGTTCATGCCCTGGACTCCGAGCGAAATATTCATGATTTGTCGCCCGTTGTCCCTCGTCCGCCCGCTACAACGTTGGCGGATCCCGTTTCGGCGGTTGATTGGGTGGACGAGAGACGGCGGGGGATGGACATTCTCCTCGAAAAGATGGAGGAGAATCGAGAACGCTCCTCCCAACAGGTCCGAGAGTTAGAAGGAACTGTTCAACAGTTAAAGGGAACCGTAAAGGAAAGTAGGTTAGAGTTGCAAGAAGTACAGCAAAATATCGCGCTAGAACGTGATAAATTAGTAAATTTACAAAAGGGTATACCGCCACCCCTTGTAACAATGTGTCAACCTGTTAGGTCTGAAGTATCTCATGCGCAAGGTGTGGAGCCTACACGCATCTATACTGCTAGCGAAGTAGAAACTCCTATAGTGAACCCTATTAAGGGTAATTATAGACCTGTTGATAATGATATTCCCTATAGACCGGATCATAATCCGAGAAATTTATATACCGATAACTCGATATTAAATAACACGATGGCCCAAGAAAGTTTTACGCGTCAAATGGCTAGAACCGAAGCCCGGCAAGCGGTAAAGGTGGGAGAGATCGTCAAGTTCAATGGAGATGAGATGAAATGGTTACCTTTTAATGAATATTATAAAGATAACATACAGAACTCTGTGCTATCTAATGGAGAGAAACTTAGATTCCTCATCGAGTGCTTGGAAGGATCTCCCAAGTTAATGGCGTTAAAGTTTATTGGACATCCTGACGGATTAAGACAAGTTTGGGATACACTAAACATCAGGTATGGTAATAGGAATAACATAGCTGGTTATTTGTATGCAAAGTTGGTAGCGCCCCGAAAGTTTATTAGCAGCGGAATTATAGAGTTTTCCGATGAGATTCAGGAGATCTGCAGACAATTAGATTGGCTAGGTAAGTCTCATGAGTATCAGAATACTATGGTTATTAGAGCAGTGGCTTCTACTTTACCGAAGGGTGGAGTAGGTACACGCTGGGATAAGAAAGTGTTATATATGATGGAACAACAACGACGAGACCCTACCATGGCTGATCTCATGTCATTCCTAGATGGAGAAGTGAAATTACAGCTCCTGAAACTGTCCAGAGAGAAGACACCGGAAAACAAGGTAAGTGAAAAACCCGTCTCTAGGAGAAAGGTAACACCAGTGTGTTATACAGATGATGGCGAAAGCCAGACTTCTCAAGGAGAAGATAGCGGGAAAGACACTGACAAATCTTATAACGTAAATAAAATGCCTAAAGATCAGGTAAGTAAATTCAAGTCTCGAACAAATGACAGGAGAGAACAGGTAAGAAAAACTCCTCCTACGTCTCCCAAGAGAATTCAGGTGAGAAAGCCCGAAGAAAGGACAAGTGTACACAATGTTACTCAGAGTAAGGTAAGTAACATCAAACCGAAATGTGCGCTATGTGATGGGACCCATCGCTTAAATATGTGTGATGAATTTCTAAAGAAATCATTAACTGAGAGACGTGAAGTCATGTGGGACAAGCGGTTGTGCTATAATTGCCTCAGACAAGGACACCAACGGCGAACCTGTTACTCTGACACAAGATGTGCTAAGTGCGGTGCGAAACATCATATCTTGTTGCACACTGAATTCGAGAGAAATAGTCCGAGTCAGGTAAGTGATTCCGAACTACATGTCCAATTCAGTGATGTGAACGACACTGATCAATCAGAGATGGAAGGATTCTATACGGACGAGTTCTCCGACGAAAACGAATCCTGTTACATGATAAATACCACAGTGTATCGAGCACTCATCTATGAAAAAGATACAGACATTGACCTCGCTCTAACCACTTCTGATCGACAACCATTTTGGAAAGCGCCAACTTCCAATGTAGGGATTAGAGAATTTCCTGTGGTACAGGTAAGGGTCCACGGACCGAAAAGGAGTTATGTAGTGAACGCCCTCCTTGACTCCGGTAGTACAGGAACATTCATCGACAAAGAGCTAGCCGAAGACATATTTGATGGACAACCCAAGTTCCGAACTAAGCTAAACATGTCAGGAATTATGCAAGTTTGGAAATCCACAGTAACAGCGGATTATTATGTAGGTGCGTTGTCCACCCCCCAGGACGAACTAGGAGAACATAGCATAAGGTCAGTGAAAATGGTGGCTATAAAGAACTTCGCTACTACTCAAGCAGACCTTTATAATTGGGACGAGGATGAGAGCATCCAACATCTTAAGATACCTCGATTCCAGACAGATTATCCTGGAGTGCAAATACTCATCGGTCAAAATGCGCATGAAGCGCTCGAGACATTAGAGAAACGACCTGCTCAACCGCAACCTCTACAAGTTTATGCGGGAAGAACTAGAGTAGGTTGGTACTTTACTGGCCCTTCCCGTAGAACTCTAATGGAAAGATTACCTAAAGAGCAGGTATATCAAGCGCGAGAATGGGAAGTTGAGAACAGTGAGTTCGACGATCCAACTGAGGGAACTCCATACTCCTCAGACAACGATGATATACATCAACTCTTTGATGAGGAGAATGCCATCGATCTCCTTAAGGAAAGCGAGACTTGGCAAAATCAAGTGAACTTATGTCAACTCCTTCACCCATCTGAGCGAGACGACTATAACGACGAGCTTAATGACGTCATTGAACGTTATAATGCCAAGACTCGGGATGAACATGCCGTGAGATTCTTTACTCAAGAGGTCGTAGAGCCCAACTCCTACGATAAGGCCCTATCGGTGGAGGAAGAAAGAGCCAAGCAGATCCAAGCGACAACTACTCGTTTTCTTAAAGATCAAGGTAGGTATGAGATCGGACTTCCTTTCCGAAAGCGAGAACCAAAGTTTATTAACAACAGACCTTTGGCGGAGAAAAGAATTGCTCAACTACATCGACGCCTTACGGCAAATTCTTCAGCTAAAGAAATGTATAAAACACAGTTGAAGAAGTTCATTAGCAAGGGATATGCGGAGCTAGTACCGGAAGAAACCCCTATAACTGAGAGAACGTATTATTTAACTCACCATTACGTTCCCAAACCCGGTAAACCCCATGAAGTACGAGTGGTGTTTGACGGTTCCGCCCTTTATTTGGGCCAATCTCTTAATTCTGAATTGTTACCCGGACCCAACTTACTTCAATCCTTGTTGGGAATACTTTTAAGACTAAGACAATATTCCATTGCTTTCGCCTCAGATATAGAAGGCATGTTCTTACAAGTCAAAGCGCTGGATAGGGATCGAGATAGCCTACGATTTTTGTGGTGGCCTGAAGGAGACCTCAATAAGAAACCTGTGGAATACTGGATGACCATCCAAGCTTTTGGGATAATCTCGAGCCCTTCAAACGCCTGTTCCGTGGTACGCACCACTGCGGATGACAACCGAGACGCCTTCTCTAAAGAAGTGATCGACAATATTAAACGAGACATCTACATGGACGATAATCTGAAGTCCCTTCCATCAGTCGAAGAAGCCATTGAGGTCGCTAAAGGAACGGTAGAATGCTTAAAGAAAGGTGGATTTCGATTAACTAAATTCACCAGCAACTCCCGTGAGTTTCTGGAGTCGATCCCGGTAGAAGATCGAGGAACAAAAGACCTAGATCTAATAAAGGATGATCTCCCAGAAACTAAGACCCTTGGTTTGAAATGGGACACAGAAAGAGATATCCTGTTTTTCCAACTAAAACAGCGAGATAATCCAGTTCGGACTAAACGGATATGTTTAAGTAACCTGAGCACTTATTTCGATCCATTGGGATTTATTAGCCCAGTAATATTGATTGCTCGGAGTCTAGTACAACAAATGTGGCTTGAAAACCACTCATGGGACGATCCACTTAAGGGAGAATTATTAAAGAAGTGGATGAAATGGGAAGATTCTCTACCAGCCATCGAAAACTTCATAATTTCCCGTTCATATTTTGGTCATGTTCTCCCTACGTATTCATATCAACTCCATGTGTTTGGAGACGCCAGCGATATGGGAATAGGTATAGTAGCCTACCTAAGGGTGGAAACTCCGGACGGAATTAAAGTCGCCTTGGTCACCTCTAAGGCATTAATAAACAACAAGTTGAAAGTTCCTCGAGCGGAGTTAAAAGCGGCTCTATACGCTACAGCCATCGGCCGGAATGTAACAGAACAGATCGACTATCCCCTGGAGAAAACTGTCTATTGGACCGACGCTTTACTCGTGTTTGAGTACATAACCAATGAAGTCTGTCAGTTCAGCGTCTTCGTTACCAACAGAGTAGCTATTATACTCAGTCGCACGACGATGGATCAATGGAGACATTGCCCCGGAACGATTAATCCAGCGGACATCGCTTCCCGGGGAGCAACTCCACAAGAACTGGTAGATACTCCAGACTGGTTAGGTGGACCCGACTTCCTCTACAAAGAAGAAGAATAATGGCCTCCTCATCTTACTACAGCAGAAATTAGACAGGCCAAGGGAGCGGAGAAAGTCAAACCTAAAACTCAGGCGAGTAAATCGAAGTTATTCAAACCCACAGTAGATCTGTCTGTACTACATACTTCCGGAGACGACGCTTTGGATCAGAAACCCACAGACACAAATAAACTCGTTGTGGAAATCCGTGATAAGGATTGGAAATCTGGCATACCAGACATCTCGCAAGGACTCTCACCTCTTCTGCAGAGAGCGATGCATCACTACAGTTCTTGGAATCGGCTTTGTAAGGCCGTTACATATTTAAAGAGATGTTTTCACCATCACTACTCTGGGATGAAAACAAAGGGTGATACCGCTCCAATCACATCAGTGCAGGTCCATGTTATTAAAGATCTCCCCAAATATAAGGTACCCAACAAGTTTCTGAAGGAGAAGATCAGTTATCAGGAGCATGAAGAAACCAACAAACAGATGCTGAGACTCTTACAATGCGATGAAGATTCCGATAAGTATTTCCTGTTGTTGAGAAATCCACAGATGCGCTTAAGGGATCGTTTCTCTAGCACAATGATAGATGGGTTGATACGTGTTGGAGGAAGGTTAACAAATGCCCCATTATCCTTTGATACTAAGTTCCCCATACTCATTAGAAATCTTGAAATACAAGTCAAGATGATTGTAGATGTTCACAGCAAACTTTATCATGCTGGCAGAGAACGAGTTCTTAGCGAAATTCGAACTCGCTATTATTTTTATAAACCCCGTAGAGCTCTGAACCAAGTTCTTAGGAACTGTATACCCTGTAGGAAAGCATTCAGTAGGCCTTTAACACAGAGAGAGGCAGAATTACCTAGGGAACGAGTAAGCTTTTATGAACCACCCTTTACTAATACCGGTGTGGATTTATTTGGCCCTATTGAAGTATATCGTGCTAGGACTATAGTCAAGAGATGGTGTGTAATCTTTGTTTGTATGACTTGTAGAGCCATCCATCTCGATATGGTGAACGATTTATCTACCAACAGCTTTCTATTAAGCTTACGACGACAGATCGCTCGCTTTGGCACTAGCAACACGATGAGATCTGATAAGGGAACAAACTTCATTGGTGCCAACAATGAAATCAAAGCTTACGTCAAAGATTGGAACCAAAGACAGGTGGACGACCAACTACGAGTAACAGCGTCTAGTTGGACCTTCAACGCCGCCGACGCCCCTTGGTGGGGAGGAAGTTGGGAGAGATTAATAAGAAGCGTGAAGACAGCATTTCATTTTATAGTGCCTTGCCGCGCTTATCTCACCGACGAACTTTTGCGGACGTTAATGGAAGAAATCGCCGCCTATCTCAACGAGAGACCGCTTATGCCAGTCTCATCGAGTCCCGATTCCCTGGAAGCGCTAACACCCGCGCACTTCCTACTAAAGAAACCTGTAGCCATGCTCCCACAATCGGAAATCACAGACGGAGACGAATACTGCCGACAAACTTGGCAACTCATGCAGTTGTTATCCCGTCGTTTCGCTGACCATTTCGAAAAACATTATCTGCCCACGCTACAACTTCGAACTAAGTGGTTTGCGCAGCAAGAAAACGTCAGCGCTGGAGACATGGTGCTTATTGTGGATGTGGATCTTCCACGTAAGCGGTGGCAGACAGGTCGTATCATCGAGACACACATCTCGGATGACGGTTTGGTGCGATCGGTAGAACTCGTCATCATGCGACGTAACTTCAAGAAACCGGGAATTGTCTTCGAGACGCAGCAGCTCAATCGCCCGGTGGGACGTTTATGTTTACTGGAAAGAGACAGAGAACTCTCCGGAAACTATGGGAGACAAGATACTCTTCCCACGACCACCTCCCTAATCCAACAAACATCTAGGGACTCCCCAACTTAACAACGGCTGGAGTGGGTGTGTGACCATATTACTTTGTATTTGTATTAGTTTTATTTTTATATTTATGTATGTATTATTATGTAATTTTATTTTAATCGTTTTATTTAATTTTATTTAGTAGTATGGTATTTTAGAGATTATTTAGTAGATTAGTGCAATATATATGCGCGTTTATTATTTAATTACGTATATTATATATTTAGTGCGACGGCGAGAAATAATTCTTTTTCTCTTTCCTTACTGCCCGTATTATATTATAAATACGTGACTACAGTAAGATGAAATATCCGTACTTATTAAAGTACAATAAAGCCACTACTATATTTAAGTATTATTGGTAGGCAGAGTATTAGGAATGCAAAGTTCAGATCCTCGTGTCTCGGCTAAACCAAGCTCTGGGTAGACCTTGGAAACGACTTGCCTCTTCACACTGACATTGCTTCGTGCGATATTGCTCTCATACCGTATATTAAATAATACATATAGTAGCGTGATGTCCCTTTAACAGTAGCGTATAACGCAAAATAAATCTGTTAAACCCTTTGACCATCTGTAATTCTAGTCGATTAAGATATCGCGGCACCCACCGATATACTTGAAAGACAAATTTCTAGAATCAATGGTTAACGTCCCCAGACAAGTTCTGGAATAAACTGGTGCCCATCCTAAATATTAATTATTAATATTTACAAAAATCTGTCAAATATCAGATCCTTTAAAATTCTAGTCGATTAAGATATCGTAGCATTTACCGATACTCTTAAAAGACAAATTTCATAGAATTAAGGATCCTATGTCCCCAGACCTGCTCTGGAATCAAATTGTGTCAATTTAACTATCAAATAATAAAATTTACGGGAATAAATTTAAATTCATATATTTAAATGAATTTAATAAATTGTCATTTTGTACAATTTATAACATTCCCAAAATTCCATTAATTAATAGATCATGGGAGCGGAGATTCACTCTATTAAGTGTATTTGTGTGCGAGAATCTCCAATGTGTAGTCAATAGCCGATAAAATTCATAGAATCATGTATAAAGGGGATATTGACCATTAAAGAATTACTATTAAATAGCATCCCAGATCTGTATGCATGAGAATTACCCTAATTCTACCGCTAGCTTTCCATAATGTCACCATGGCAACAACCACGCTAGAATTAGAAGTGAGTTAAAAGAACAATAGAAAGCATGCCCCATTGAATAGCATAGGGAATAAATAGCGCACTGCTAGTATCCAAGGATACATAATAAATACAGTGACATTCTGGAAGGTACTGACTAACGGACAAATGGCCCGAATGTGTGCAGTTTGTTACAGTTGTGTTGAATTTGTGCGTTTGTAGGTGAATGTTACTACTAAGGTGTGTTTACAGTAGCAAGTCGCAATTGTGAAAGTAACCCTTACTCTCCAAGAAGAACCTGCAGTACATCTAAGCCTTTGGGACGGACAGTTAAGTGACTTGTGCCGGTTATCGTTGTCGTTGTGTAGCTACATCGTTGGCGAAAGCACAGCGACGACGGTACATCGGCGCTGAGGATCTTACACTGTCCGGGGGCAAAAGAGGGGTAGGCAGCGACGCCCGCTAGCCTAATATATATAGACTCATTATAATATTGATAAACTCATAGCAGATATGACTGAGTTGATAGAAGATGATCTTGGTATCAGGGAGAGATATACTCTACCTTTACAAGCGTTTGTCGATAGCTTGATACGCGGCGACGCTGGTACAACTACTACGGAGGATGATGGTCGTTATATCGAACCGCCGATGTCCCCGGAGCAACTTACGCGTGAATTGGACTATAGAAAGTTCACCGCTCGCTATACGCATCGCAATGGTACGTATATGGACTTCTTAACTACCGGCCACCCTATCGATTTACACGATACGGACGATGTGGATACCGAAAGGGAAATGGTTTTATTTAAATATCATACCCAACGGAATCGGAACGATAAGACAAGAATAGAACACGAGAACTCTATTCGAAACCGACTCGAAAGAGAAGACGTTGAAGAACCGGATAAACGTAACGACTTCAACGATTATCTGGAATTCTTGAGAGAAACATACCTCAATATTGCCAGTCAACAAAATCTCAAAACTCGATATCCTCAAGGTATACATCATGACCCTATGATAGAACTCAAACGACTCTATTTCACTATGATGTATCTTACCGCCGATCGACCGCTACCTGTTGTCCCAGATAGCTTCAAACAGATGGAGGAATATTGTAAAACTGGAGAATGATCACCCGCGTTTCCTCTGCAGGACATGCGTCTTTGGTATTACTGTGACGAATGCCCTAGACCCAATCAGCAAACGGAAAGACATAAACATCCGCGGAGACGTTGCGCTAAACACAGTTTTACACGATATACTTACGGGAGTTTCGAGCGAAACCTGTTCGACGTGTCCCCTGCGGTCGCTCGACTCAAGCGATCCTTGAACAAACCGATGATCAGAGTTCCGGAATACTCGGTCAGACCTCCGCATTCCTCGGTTAGACCTCAAACTCTTGACCCTAATAGTATCACGGACCCTCCCGAACTGTACTCACTGTTCAAAGATCTAGTGTTACCCGAACAGTTGATCGGTGGCACTCCGGTAGTAGTCTCACGAGACATTCGCCAACCCTACCTAGCTGGATTGGGACGTGGTCATCTAATATCGCCGTTTAACCCATACAACCGTCCCGGCTTCACCTCTATCCAACCCGTTACAGAAGTCGAAGAGAGCGTCGTACGAAACGCATTAGACGCTATTCGGCAGAAAATCGGAAAGGGAACGTACGATTGTTTGGAGAAGCGTAAATTGCAGCAACAAGTCCAAGCGGTGAAGGAATTAGCTTTACCCCAGTTCGATAGAGAAATACAAAATCTCGAGGAGGACATTGAACGTGGACGAACCTACTCTTTACAAGAGTTTCTAGATGAGCGTCTACAACAACAAGCGGAGGAGAATCAGCTCGAGGAGAGACATATAGAACTGGATGAGAGAGAAGAAGCGGCTTTAGCTCAACCAGAAGCGCAAATCCTTATGACGGATCTCTACTCTAAAACCATTCTTCATCCCTCGATGGTTCCCCATTTCGGAGACAAACTTTTTGCGATGGCACAACCCCAACCGGTTGATATCAACCTAAGATCTCGCGATCTTATCGCCGACACTCCTCTGTTGCAGCGTCCGCCCATCGAACCCGCTCGTGTCGATGGTATACTCGTTGAACCTCCGGACAATAGAGCCGATCTTGTCCATCGCATGGTACACGATGTAAACATACGCGCTAGACCTTTACCGGACTCGTTTTATGGGATCACCCTTATTACGTCAATCTAAAACAATATTACATGGTAAAACCGGAAGATCCTACACATAGTCTGAAGTTTCTACCGTTAATAAATCCTCTCGATCTAGTCGAACTCGAACAACTGCAAAAACATCTGGATCAGTTAGTTAAAGTAAACTCGTTTCGAAAACCATATAACGTTTCCAGAATAGAGAAAGAAACAATACCTCCGTATAATCTTGATGGATTCATCAAAACTCGTTTAGTGCACTGGAATCTTGATGTGTTATTCGAGGAGGAAAGAATACAACGATATGGAGATGTGGAAACATATACCACGCAATGTTTAAAGTATAAAGACCTGCCTAATGCTAGCGAATGTGCTACCTTGTGGCATCCTGTGGGAATGACACTCGAAAACGCCACTAAAGAGTGGAACGAAACTCTTAACGTTATCGAGATGTATGGAGTTGTCACTTACGATAACGAAGGTAGCGTTCCGGTTGGAGAACTTGGAACTACGCGGATGATACACATACGAGGACTCGCTGGTTCTACCCACGTATTTACTCGAGCATGTTCCGACGTTATTGATTATTCTTTTGAAACTCTTACTGAGACACAAAAGAAACTCCGACATGGACAATTTGAACTCGCGCAGCGTTACGTCACCGACACCGAGCGCAAGCCGGCCATGGGTATCGATGGATCGATGTTACCCCAACCCGTGCTCGAGATGCTGTTTAACGAAGGAATCCTTAAAATCGGCTCAGCTGTTTATGGAGACCTACAGAACGACTTTCGGAATATGGAGAACATTCCATACCCCTTCGTTGATACTCAGCTGATTGCTCCTTGGGCAGAAGGCCGAGGTTTCTTCCCCACTACGTATGCGAATACACCCAGCGGAATTACTAAAGTACAACGAACCTCCATCGGACATCTTGCCTTTCAAGAATACGGATAGAATTTCAAGGTTGGAAATCCTATAAATTACCAACAAGTATACGGAGATCATTATTCTCGTTTATACTTTGATGGACCGTTGACCGCACCTGGCGCCGTGTATAGCTTTATGAGTGTTCCACTTCGTCCCTCCTTAGCTATATACACGATTTTTGAAAAGGCAGCACTTGCCGGTTGGCTAGCCGATGTGTGCAGTCGTACCATACGCGCCCATCCCTTAATACTTGGAACCAAACTCGCCAAGTTAGATGAACACAATAAGTTCATCCGCTTTGAATGTTTCAGGCGCTTTCTGACTCCGTTCCGTAACGTTGATAGTCAGTTCAAGGACCGCGCTCTGACCAAACTCAGCCTGAGAGACTCAGCGGCGGAGAAGCTAAACAGCGCGGGATTTGCCCTTTTTCAGGACGTTTGTATACAGAACTTGCACTCATCTGTTATACAAAGACCCCGAATACCCACGGGTTATTCTGTCGTCGAAGTTCAGACAGTGGGTCTGCTTGCTGAGACAGCCGCACCTACCTCAGCTATGCAATTGGAAGACGAACCAATATGCTTAGAAGCTGAAGCGATTCAGCCTACAGCGCCCCGGAGCAGCGATAACGACTACGTCTTAGAGTGGTATCAAGGTCCACAATGTCTCACCGCATACGATTATCGACACGCTAACTATGTTTCTCGAAAACGTTGTCGATTATGCGCATCGAGAGACCATTTCACTCCTATGGACTCAGACGTACCCTGTTCCTATTTCCATGAACAACCAATGATGGAGATATATTGTGCGTATTGCAGACTTAATAACTCTCATATTTTTGCAGTCTGCCCCCAATTTATGACTCAATGCCACCACTGTCAACTTAAAGGACATGCCAGTTATAATTGCCCCTTTAATCACGATTTAGAGAGCGTAGATGAAATGATTACCCTGCGCTACATTCGAGCTTGGGAAGCGAACGCGGATTTACATTGTGAGTCCCGTCATCGATACTACCCTGGACGCTCTTACGAGGGAGTTTACGCGTTCCATCCTTATTTATTAGCGTCTGTGGAACAAAAAACACGCGTACCGAGTTACGAGCTAATGAAGCGTGTTGGTGAGTGTATTTCCACTAAATTTGTTAGAAGATACCTTAGGAACGTCAATCCTAACGATATTACTTCATACCATTTGATCAATTATATCCGTCAAGACCCTGAGTATGGCGACTTATTTATCAACTCGCACCCTGAGTTACAGGAAGTATCTCGACGGCCCTAGGAATATCGAGCCCGAGAACGCGAGCTGGAAAGAACTATTAAACCAAGGAAGTTTCTTACCACCCACGGTCCGCCTACCGCCATTGCCCAGACAACCCGTCAAGGACCCGTAGGAGCTGCTGTCCTGAGGCGCGCCCTAAAGGCTGTTAGACCTCGCTCCACGGAAGTTGATATCGATCAACCAGGTACCTCGACCGGCGGATACACCGATCGCAATCCGAAACCTTCTGATGCAATTGTATTGCACCCTTCACCCAGGAGTTACAGCCCTCCTAGTAAAGTGGCTCGCCCCAAAGAGAAAAGGACTCTTACTAGCCTCAAAAAACTCCGTAAACGCCGTCCACGTAAGAAAGACTAACTGTTTAGAGTATTTTTATATTTTAGAAACTGTGATTTGTTATATTTTATAGACTTAAATCCCATTTTCTGGGAGCGGTGTAAAAGCTTTTGCGTCATTAACCGGTTATTTTCCCTTAAAGTACTCTGTGGTTGGTTTGCCAGGCATAAAAAGGCCGTGTCCTTGCTGTACTGGTGTTTTGGATGACATAAAAGTCATTTCTTCTGTATTTGTACTGTATTTGTACTTTAGAGGACATAATCCGCAATCTCGTGACGCGATAAGCTGGATACTCTTGAAAACCGTGTCGCTACCATGACGACGGTTAACAGCTGATATTGCCACGTCGACGTTTCTTTGTTCTCTCGTTGTTCGGTTGACCAATCAGAGCGTTTTTTGTCTCTGTGTTGGAGGTGTATACAGAACTCAGTAGTTCAGTGTTATGTTTTTGCCCAGAGCCTAAGAACACCGGCTTTTGGCACCTCCGTGTTTCAGTCTTTAGTCTTACATTAGTAGGCTTAATTATAGAACGTATATCTGTTATCGAGTTATATATCCATACTAACCAAACGATTCATACATACAAACCTTATCGAACTATATCAAACCATAACTAAACAATTTATACATTAATATTACTGCTTTTGCTGTCTGTTGTTCATTATATTTGTTGATGAAATATTATATCGGAATACTGATCAATAGTCAGACACCCCACCTTCATGATATACTAAAGGTTAGAGAGACCGGTTACAGATAAACGATTGCAACCTATGTTGAGTGGTTTGAAGTGAATCTAATGCTATTTCATATGCCCAACATAAATTGTCTGTTGCTCTCTTTATACGTGACCAAATTTAGTGAAGGTCGGCAGATTAGTGTGCAGTATTGTGCAGCATTGTGTATGAGTGTAACTGATAACAAAGCATCTCCTAAAGAATGCGCCATATACGTAAATCTATAGCCTTTTCGTTGTGTCTAGTTTAAGTCACAACTCTGTTTACATATTTAGAGCGCCACGTCCTAAAGGAACTGTTAATATTTCCCGAAAGTGAATAATATTTGTCAGAGATTATATATTACGATCAGTCGAATAATACGGTAGGCTTACATCATCAATCATTAAGCTCCGAACTCAGTCTCCCGGGTATATCCAACGGGTGAATGATTGCGCATAGACTGGCTTCGGCTAATGTAGTGTATCAAATACTCGTCATAGGCTAAAGACTATCTATCATCCAAAAGACATTCTAATTTTGGCAGGTTAAACTGTCAAAGGTCTTTAAAAGCGCAAACAACTTATAATCGAGTCAATAGGAATTGGGATACAGCAGAGACTTGACCAATAATCATTCCCAGCAACTGGCTGGCTTAAGACACATCCTTCCATCTATGTACCAGCATGTTGGCCAATAAATGAGTAGTATTTAATGAGAATCAATTTTTTTTGCCGTTTTAATTACTTTAGATCAATTAAAGACACAATTATTAAAGCAAATCACTTGAACTAATTAAAAACTATAATAGAATGGCGTATGTGGATTACATCTGTATAATTTTTAATTATAATTATTTAAATCTTATACTGTAAAACAATTAATTTCCTTTAAAAGGCAGGTTGAAAATGGTGTTTTTACCGTAATAACTTAATTAACTAATTAACTGCTATTATCTTAGCTTCTCGAAGGCCACACGGAAATTCTACTTGGAAAATTTCTAAACTTTTGCCAAACAACATGTGTACCAAGTTTGGATAGCTTTCATCAAAGATTGGCCGAGTTATTAACGTTTAAAATTGAACACGACAGAACGACAGGTTGATTAATGGTACCACTACGCTAAGGCTCACTCACTTCGTGGCTCGCCCCACAATATATCTAATGTTTAGTTCTGAGGCATAACAGCGAGAACATGCGAGCCACGTAGTAAAGGCGAGCCTTAACGCACTATGATAATTAGTAAATACTGGAAAATTTATTTCGAGTTATTATCATATTCGAGTTAGTGAAATATTGAAACGAGGGACCGAAGTGAGATAAAAGTACATTATACACTATAATATGTTGTTTTATTGTTAAATTTCTTGATTACTTAACGCTCGTCTATGGACGAGCCGCAAATAATCCATCTATCTATTTACGGCTTGTCCAAGGACGAGCGTTAAGTAATTCAGAAATTTAACAATAAAATATTATAATTATCCTTTATGAATGTGCCTTTATACTTTTTTTAAGTACTTGTTGATTACCTACTGTACTACACCCAATTTCACTCAACTTACACACCCAATTTCCACCCAACTACACCCAACATCTACCCAACTACACCCAAAAAAAAAGCAAAAACAATCTTTAACTACAGTACAAGCGTTTATAAAGTGTTTAAAAAGTCGAAATTGCACTGGTCCCACAGCGCGCAGTTATTCTTCAACCTTATAACTTTCTATAGCTTTACTGGTACTGATGGGAAGCTGACACTGATGGGAAGCTGGCTATACTCTGAATTTCTTTGAGGATTTCTTTGCGATATTTCTTATAGAATGCGGTACACACAATGATAGTGCGGCAGTGTTGGACAGAGTCCCGAGTCCAGACCTGTGTCCTTGAAGGACCCCTACAGCAGTACGGTACCGAGACAGTATATGCTAGTCTGCCAGTATATCAGATAAGCAGAGCGCTAGGCTATAGGCATAGCGCGCGTAGCAGTAGTCTGACTGTGACGTCATCGCGTAGTAGATGCGTACAGTATATCATCACACCCCCCTTCTAGTTTATCAGCGGAAGTGAATAAACTACCCAAGTCTATAGTCTGTTGGGTGGGCGTCTGCGACGTCGAGGGTAGGTGCGCTGTGGTGAGGAGCGCGCAGGGATTAGTGTTTTGCTGGTGAGCGGTGTCGCCCAGCGAATGCCTTTGGGTGAGCCAGACTGGGTGGCGTCATCGTCCCTTGGTGTCCCAGTGGCAGCGTTTAGTGGTGTACCAGCGGTGGTGTCCCCTGGAGACCCGTTGGTAGTGTCCCGTGTTGTCCCGGCGTTGGTGTCCTGTGTTGTCCCGGTGGCGGTGTCCCTTATGAGGTGGCGATGGTTACGGGTTAGGCAACGGCCGGACGTTGTACGGATGCGATAGCTGCGATGGGAAGCTGCCTCGGCCACGACCCCGGTGCGATCCCAACGCTTTGTGGTCGGGTTCTGGATCCGCACAGGGTCCCCCACTGTGAGAGTGGGAAGTGGTTTGGCCCCACGGTTATAATAGGACGCCTGTGACGTCATCAGCGGTGGCACAGCGGCGTCTAGCGCTGTCCGTGTCGCTTGATGGTCGGCATTGAAGGCCCTGCTGTGCATGGGTACCTGCGAGCGTATGGGGTGTCCAAACAGGATTTGGGCTGGTGATAAACCGTGGGCGCGGGGTGAATTGCGCAGTTCTAGGAGGCCCTCCTGGAATGCGGCTGAGTTTATTTTGACTTCTGTCTTTGTAAGGAGGGCTTTGAGAGCTTTGACGGCTGACTCGGCGTGGCCGTTGCTCTGTGGGTATTCGGGGGAGGAGAAGGAATGCTCGACTCCCCAGTTGCGGAGGAAGTCCGTCATGTTCGACCCCGCAAACTGTGGTCCGCCGTCCGAATAGAGTCGTGTGGGGGCTCCAAATCGGACGAAGACATCCTGTAGATGGGTGGCAGTTGTGGCGGCGGTGGGGTGGTTGGTGTATCCGTAAATTTCAGGCCAACCGGAATATAGATCCGCAACAGCGAGGTAGTTGTGGCCGTCTTGGAAGAACAGATCGCCCGAGATCTGCTCGAAGGGCCGGGTTGCATCGCGATCTCGTAGGAGTGGCTCCTTGGCGAGACTCGGACGGTAGGTGAGGCAGGGCTCACACGCTGAGACCGTCGTCCGGACGTCATTCGTGAGTCCGGGCCAGTAAACAGTTTGGCGGGCACGCCGGAGGGTCTTCTCTACCCCTTGGTGGGCGGCGTGAAGTCGCGCGAGTGTGTTCCGTCGCGCGGCCCGCGGGACCACGATCCGCTGTCCGTAGAGGACTAGGTCACGATCGGTGGTCAGTTCCTCCCTGATCGACCAGTAGGGCGTTACCCCCGGGATGTGGCAGGAGGACGGCGGGAACCCGGACTGTGTGGCGTCGAGGAGCGCGCAGTAGTCGGGGTCGTCCCGGGCCGTCTCGCAGAGCGAGTTGAGGGTGAGGTCCGCGAAGTTGTCAGTGGGCTCCGAGCCCTCCATGATGGCCGCGACCGTTGCTATGGTAACCGCGTGGAGATGGTAGGCCATCTCGCCGTCGTCGATCAGGTCGTCGGGGGACGGATCATCGATGGGTGCACGGGATAACGCGTCAGGAATGCGGTGCTCCTTTCCTTTCCTCCATACCGTTGTGAAGGAGTAAGGAGTGAGTTTCGACTTAAGCCGCTGGAGGCGTGTGTTATCCGTGGCGTCGATCGTGTATCGATCGAGGATTGTCACCAGTGGTTGGTGGTCGACAATGAGAGTGAAGTTGGGGAGGCCCAGTAGGTAAAGTCTACATTTGTGGGCGGCCCAGGCAACGGTGAGCAGTTCAAGCTCCACCATCGCATAGCGCGACTCGGTTTCGGTGATAAACCGCGATCCGCACTCCACTAATCTCCAGTTGTCGTCATGGCGCTGGAGTAGCGCGTACCCGAGTCCGTTCTTCCGGGAAGCGTCGGTCTCGAGTTTAGTCTCGCGTTCCGACTCGAAGGGAGCGAGAACTGGGGGCGATAGAAGTGAGAGTTTTGTTCTCTCGAAAGCCGCCTCGTGGTCGGAGGTCCAGAAGAAGGAGTTTCGCGAACTGAGGAGGGGGCGGAGGGGCAACATTGTAGAGGAAATGTCGGCCGAAAACGGGGCGAGTTGTTCGACGAGTCCGACGAAACTCCGCAGGTCGGTTATGTTTGTCGGCCGCGGGAAACTCGCGATGGCCCGGAGCTTTGCCGGGTCGGCCCGTATCCCGTCAGCCCCGACGAGGTAGCCCGCGAACTTGACTTCGCGCTGGGCGAACTGGACCTTGTCGGGATGCAGGGAGATGCCTGCCTCGCGACAGCGTTGGAGGAAGCACCGAACACTGGCGAGGTGCTCGTCGAGAGAGTTGTTGTACAATAGGATGTCGTCGACGAGTTTAGTGAGGTTTGGCAGGTCCCGGAGGGCATCGTCGCCCCGCCGGTTGTACTCGTCCCCACTTGAGATGAGTCCCATAACACTCCGACAGTGTTTGTAACGGCCCCAGGGCGTGACAAAGGTGGTGAGGAGTTGGGTTTCCTTCTCGAGGGGTACCTGCCAGTAGCCGGAAGCAGCGTCGAAGGCGGAGAAGAACTTCGCCGAAGACGGAATCCCTGATATAGCCGCCCGAGGATTCGGGGTCGGGTAGTAGGGTCGCTTAACCTGGCTGTTTAGGTGACGGAGGTCAACGCAAATTCTGAGTTTGCCGTTGGGTTTCGGGGCGACGGTCATCGGATGGGCCCAGTCGGTGGGCTCCGTCACCCGTTCGATGACCTCGCGCTTCACCATCTCGTCGAGGAGATGTTTTACCTCGTCCCTCATGGCGAAGGGGATGGGCCGCGCACCGTTTACGTGGAACGGTGTGGCGCCTTCCTTCAGTTCGATCCGCATGGGTTCGCCCGCCATGGTTGTAAGGGGTTTCGATGTGTCACGAAGACATCGGCGTACTCGCGGAGGAACTCGTCGCGAGTTCGTGAAGTAGCCGCCCCAGGAGAGGAAGTTGTTAACAAGTTTATGCGGTGCGGGAAGTCCTTCGCGATGATGTCGAGGTTGCGCATGGCCTCGAGGTTGAGAATCATTCCGTCGATCTCCGGAGAGACGACGACGGTGACCGGTGCCGAATTTCCACCATAGGAGATCCGGGTGTGGAAGATTCCAGTAATCGCGAGAGGGTTCTCGTTGGCCGCGAGTAACTCGGGTTCATTGAGGGGGTATGGAAGCAGGTCCTTCTCCTTCCCTCCTATCGACTGGTAGAGTTTGCTGCCCAACATGGTGGCAGCCGCGCCGCTGTCAGGGAGCGCATGCGGGATGGTGTCCATGTGTTTGGCAGTCCGCGCGCAGCGGAGCTCTATCGGGATGCGCTCGAGGGCGCACGTTGCAGGCGGGTACGTAACGCCGCCGACAACATGGTTGACGTGGCGGGATGCCGGGGGGCTGCTACTCGATCGCAGGATGGATTGGAGTTGAGCCGTGCAGAGGATAGAGTTTATCCGTGGTTTCTCGTAGGAGGCGGAGTCGGACTTTCCGGGCGATTTGGGTTTGGACCGGCAGACGGCCCGGAAGTGTCCCGCCTTCCCGCACGAGCTGCAGGTGGCGTCCCTGGCGGCGTGGCGGAGCAATGTGCTTTGCCAGCCGCGTGTTGTCATCCACAGTTTGTACACGCGCGTTCCGAGTTGGTCGGTTGCGGTTTATCGGACTGTGGTTTCCGTTTGGAGGAGTTCGAGCGCGAACGTTTGTAACTCGAAGTTACCTTGGCGACGGGTCGTCCCCGGCCGATAATCGTGTCGTTGCGCTCGCTCGCTTCCATTGTCTGGGCGATTCGCACACAGTCGTCCAACGTGGGCTGTGGAAGAACCTTGAGGAGTACTGTGCGTGTCTCGGAGCTGCGGATTCCAACCAGGATCTGTGTGACGATCTGGCGGTTCCGGCAGTGGTCGCAGAGTTCTGCTGCGTCCGCGAGTTCTTCGAGCGCAATCCGATATGCGTCGAAGTTCTCGTTCGGCCCCTGTTTCCGGTCGTGGAAGCGGATTCCGTCGATCGCAATGCTGCGTTGCGACCGGAGGTGGGCCTGCAGGGTGTCGAGGATCGAGTCCGTCGTCGTATCGGGATCGTCGATGTCGACACGTAGGGTGACCGTTAGGGTCTGCTGGAGGTCCCGGCCGAGAGCGGACACGAGGGCGTAGACCTGTGCGTCTCGGGGGAAAGTTGAGGCTTGCTGGCGGTGCGCGTGCACCCGCCAAGCCTCCCTCCAACGGCGGAATGGGGTAAACTCGATGTCCCATCGATTTTTTCGAGGCCGGATATGTCTAAAACGCGGCGTCGATGTGGCGGGTCGGCTCCCGGTGCCGGGCCCGCGGCGGCAGGTTGTCCCGCGGCAGGGGCGGGAGGTAGGGCTCGATCGGAGCTCCGGCCTCCGGCTCCGGCTCCGGCCATTTTGGCACCTCCGGCTCCTGCTCCGGCTCCGGTAAAAATATTGCCGGAGTAACTTTTTTAATAAAGTATTATATTTCGTGCATATTCTAATCTGAACAATTATTTACACTATAAGTACCTACTGTCAGACTGTAGTACAGCTTCAATATCAAGCATAATTTTTTTTTTTTTTTTAACAAAAGATACACCCCCGTTCGGGGTAAATTAGCACAATAAAATATAGTTAGACATTATATGTGGACATATTTATACTGTCCAACCCTTCACAATATACTGTAGTTGGTAATGAGATAAAAGGAGCGTGTGAGCAGCTATAGTTGGGCGAGAGTAGCGAGTGGGGGGCAGGATGGGCATACGAGTACGTGATATCGGTCCTTGGAAGAATGGTTGCAGTAGCGACAGCAACACGAGCAAGATAGGTCATGGAATGGGCGGCGGTCAGTGCAAAGGAGGTGGTGAAATCCGTGAGCTGTAGCGCGAGTTATGACGTGTCTGTTTCGTTGACCAGGTTGGCGCCACGACGAGTTGTTGAATGCCGGCCCTCGCGTGTATTGTTCGGAAACGTAATTCTGTTCACGTTCCATCCGGAATGCGTTATAATTATTTAAGACATCTTGTCTGAGTACTGAAGCTGGCGAATCTCTGAGGATGTCTTGGACAAGGGTACTCTGATTTAACAGATTTAGAACCATTGTAGATGAGGCCGATTTATGTAAGCTGAGCATCCATTTGCAATACATTGATTTGACCCTGTCGATATCTTTCAGGTTAGCTAGAGTTAGGAACGGGGAGATTTCTGTGATAGCATATAATATAATTGGGGCGATTTTTGCTTTGAATATTTGGAGGCCGGTGTCAATAGACATGAGAGGGAGATTATTAAGACAACCTATGGCGCTGTACGCTTTTTTCTTTTTCTTTAAGATATGACGAGTGAAGCAAAGGGTTGGTTGCATTGTAACTCCAAGATATTCGTACTCATTTGTGATTGGGACAATGTCACCTCCGTAAGTAAATTGATCTGTGTTGGACAATCGACCTGCTTTTCTGAATTTTACTATTTTTGTCTTAGTTAGGTTTACTATCATTCCATTATCTAGAGACCAGTCGTGTAATACATTTAATGCATTCTGAATGGATTCTTTATTACTTGAGAAGAAGGCTAGGTCGTCAGCATAGAATATAAATTTAACTAAAACAACCAGTTGACGCAGACGCGTGGCCAGGTCAGCGATGAAAATTAAAAAGCAAGTGGGAGAGAAACAATCGCCCTGTAGTACGCCGCGGAGTTGTTCTATAACGTTTGACAGTTGTAGCCCGTCAAAGACACGGAATCTGTTGTCAAATAGGTCTTTAACAAGATTATACAGCTTTCCCCGGATACCAAAATTGTACAACTTGTAGAGTAGGACTGCTCTGTTAACCATGTCGAAGGCCTTCTTGAAGTCCACAAAGGCAACATAGATGTGCCGATCCGACCGCGCTGGTTGTTGCAAGGCAGAGGCTATATTATTAATAAGAGTCCGAATAGCATGTTGTGTTGATTTACCAATGGAGAAACCGAACTGTTCTGGTGGTAACAAGTGACCTATGTGTAGGCGAACTCTAGTGTTTATAATCGATGTGAAGATCTTGAGCATAACACAGATTAACGCGATGCCTCGGTAACTATCAGGATTAGATACAGCACCCATACCTTTGTACAATATTACAATGATGCTCTCCTTCCATTTGGTCGGAATTTTCCCAATATTTAAGCATGTGTTATACAGTAATGTTAACATTGTGACTATAAAAGGAGCTAATTGTTTTAAATGTTCATAGAATATTCTGTCAGAGCCGCTAGCCTTTTTATTGGAAGAGTTGTTTATTGTTGAGTAAACCTCCTCTTCTGTGATCTCGGAGTTGAACCAGTCATTCGAGTTCATTTCAGCTTCATTCGTAGTGGGAATAGATGGCGCATTCCTAGCGGCAGACTGCTGCCCAAGGACATTGGTAAAATGAGATTCCAGTGTATTCGAATCTATTGGTGCGACTGAGGACTTTCTCTTCTCATTCATACACCACGGATTTATTTCTGAGTTTGAAATCAGTTCGAGTAGGCACTTTTCCTTGTAGGCCGAGCGTTTATTCTTAGTAAGTACCTTATACTGTTTCCTAGTTGTCCAGAATAATGTATTGTCATTATCGGAATTGTTTCGAGTTGACATGGCGGCCAGTACAGAGGTTTTTAATGCCCGGCATTCGCTATCGAACCAGGGCTTGTTATTCGGGGGAGCTCGCTTGGGGGCTGTGGAGTCAGACACTGCGCCAGTTAGGAGTTGGACTGCAGTCTCTATATCGTTTCGCTGGAGTGATATTCCAATTTCCACGAGATTTTGGTGTTCTATGAAGGTTGTAATGTTTATTTTCCGTGAAAGGTTCTGTAATCGGGGTTGGTAGGAGGGGTTCCAGGTTAGTTCCATTTCCATTACAACACGGACGGAAACAGGTTGGTGTTTACGAAAGGGTTGTCTGCCAACACATGCAGTCGGTAGGTGCTTTGGGGTTGGGCCGTTATATTTTATAAACAGTAAGTCAATAACACTATCTCCTTGAGGTGAGATGTATGTGTGAGAGTTTGGCTGGTTTAGCTCATTAAAACCGAGAGTATTTAGAGAGTCCGTAAGGTCCCTGCCCCGTGTGCCATAGTCCATACGGCAGTTAAAGTCACCACCTATGACGATGGTCATTGGTTGGGTGGTGAATGAAAGGGCGTTGTTAAGGGTGAGACAAATGTCAGCAACTGAGGTTTCCGGGTGGAAATAGAATGCAATAAAGTAGGCTGCGATAGTTTTGACAATTATAAAATCTTGGGACTGGTGAATAAGTGAGGGTTTCAAATGTGGTTTTGATAAGATTATTAATCCACCAACCGGGCGGCCCCTTACGGGCTGAATTGCTGGTACAATGAATGGGTAATATCCTAAGTTATCCATTGTAGAATCCTTAAAAAGAGTTTCAGTTAGTAGGAGGATGTCTGCGTTGCCATATAGTTCGTTTGGGGATAAGTTATCTATTAGAGATTGGAGTCCTTCAACGTTCCATAGCCGCACATCCACGCTCCATTCCTAGGTAGATCTATTTGGTGTACCCGCAACGTTACCGGTACGATCCAGAGGAAGGCGCGGGCGGAGACCAAGCGATTCCCGATCTGCATTTGACAGTTTGTAATTTCGAATAGTGATTCCTTCCTGCCACAATGATGGCTCCATTACATCATTGCGGTTGGTCTGGTCACATATGATATGGAAGCTCTGGAGGACAGCCTCAGCATCACTGTTTTGGATTGGAACAACATCATAGAATTTGATTTTCTCATCGGTAAGAAATTTCTTAATTTCTTCCGCAGTTGTGGTGGGGTGCAGTCTCCCGATGTGGATATGAGCTCTATTCTCCCTTATAGGGAGCTCGGCTGCCCGTAGTGGACCGCTAACCCGGGATCCACGAATAATCATTGGGGTTATACCGGTGCCGCCACCATCGTTCCGGGGGTGCGCAATGGCGGCAGAGCGTGTGGCAGTGGCTTGGGATGTGTCCGAAGATGGGTTGTTTTGGGATTCGGAGGCGACATTTATGTAGCTAGATGGTCTTTCCATGTGTGTGGTGTTCAGAACTTTTGTTTGGAAGTTTATGAGGGTATTTTTGGAGTCCACTACATCGAGACGAGCTGTGGCGATGTCTTCCAGGGCCTTGGAATATAAAGACCCCATCGAGATCAGCAGGTCCGTTAGTTGTTTTTCATCGTCATTGGACATGCTTTTCTTGACTTTTATTGCACGAATCAAGGATAACATTTCATTCTGTTGTTTACCAAAGTATTCAGCCATAATCAGTAATCAGTCAAGCAGTCAGTGTATTTCAGTATTTAAGTCTCTATTTAATATCAAGCATAATACTGCAGTATTTACTTAAACTGTTAAAGTCAATGACTAACTGACTGTACTGCAGTACCGGTACTAGTACTGGCCAGCTGGCTAACTAGCAGACTATTACAGATAGGCCCTACTGTCAGACTGTAAAAAATAGTAAATGCTATGATTGTACACTGTACCACTGCAGCCATTTACTGCTGTCATGCCAGCATACTGTACTGAAGTCACTCAGTACTGGTACACGTTAACAAGTACGGCAGTACGGTAGGCTACCTACAGTACACACCTCTACCACAGTTAGTGAGTTAGGTACCGTACTGTAGGTAATTTTTAGCAGTCAGTGTCAGGCCGTCTGGCCGTCTGTCCGTGATAAATTAATTAATTAAATTGAAAATTCGTAAATCTATAAATTATGAAATGAATTAGACCTACAGTAGGATTGATTATGAGCGATTGGCGAACGATAACCATACTTTATTTTTTTGTTTAAATAAATAATTAAATTTTTTAAAAACTCCGGCTCCTGCTCCGGCTCCGGCCAAATTGTCCAACTCCGGCTCCGGCTCCGGCCAAATCCCAACTCCGATCGAGCCCTAGCGGGAGGTGCAGCTGCGGCAGGGACCGCGCCTTGTTGGACCTGGAGGGCGGCGATCAGTTGCGCCATCCGAGCGTCCGCGTCTGCTCGCTGCAGGGCGGCATCCGCCTGCTGCTGGACCAGTCTGCCAGTAGAGCAGTAAGTTTGTCGACTCGCGCATCCGCGTGGGCCTGCTGTTGGAAGAGTTCGCGTCGCAGGTCGGTGATGCTTGTAGGCGTGCCGGTGGCCGGTTCGGTAGCATCCTTGTCCGGGTCCGAGTCACATGCTTGTCGACGTCGCGACATGATGTACCGGTACTCGCGTACTCGTATGTAGGTGTAGGCCTCTTTCGGTATGTTCAATCTGTCCGGAGATTACCGCGAAGTTCGACTGCAGCTCTTAGAGGTAGCAGGAACACAACTGCGCCATATGGGGATATGCACTGAGAGCATATGAGAATAGGGTTTGACTAAATACGCCACCGACAACCACCGACACCTTTCGCATACCACCGACAACCACCGACAACAAAAGACACAAACCGACAGGTAAGATCGCAAACCGACAGTATACCGACAACTTCGGCAATGTTAGTAAACTATTTCAGTACATGATTATACAATTTTTATTTCCAGTCCAAATATTTATAACAAAGTATATTGTCCACTGTCGGGCTGTTGTCGGTGGTGTAATTAGTCATGATAATTTCTTTAAAATATAATACCGCCTTCATATATTATCTTGTTTTAAATTATTATATTGCATAGCGTAATGGTAAAAATTGTTAGTGTTTTTCATATGTCGGTGTGTTGCTATTAATATTAGTTTTTGTCGGTGGTAGTCAGACTGTTGTCGGTGGTAGTCAGACTTTTGTCAGTGGTATATTTCTGCGGTATCCGTTCTTAAACTTGGACATACAGTACAGTGCGATAGGCCCCTACAATGCCGAAATTTATTACTTTACATACAGCTGCATATTGTGTGACGTAATTGGTATTTACCTAAATGACGTAAAGTAAAGTGAAGGAAGGAAACAAGAAGCAACGGAAACTCCTTTCTCTCTTGGATGTTACCGGAAAAGAATGGTTGCCCACCACAATCTCCCAAGGATGACCACTTCATAACTATTCAACCTTTTCTGTATGTCTTTTCTGCCAGGCGGCATATTGTACTGTTGGATTTGTTAACATAAGACTTTGCCTTAACTGGCTTTAAAATTTGACTAAATACTACACCGACAACCACCGACAACCACCGACACCTTTCGCATACCACCGACAACAAAAGATACAAACCGACACAAACCGACAGGTAAGATCGCAAACCGACAGTATACCGACAGCTTCGGCAATGTTAGTAAACTATTTCAGTACATGATTATACAATTTTTATTTCCAGTCCAAATATTTATAACAAAGTATATTGTCCACTGTCGGCCTGTTGTCCGTGGTGTAATTAGTCATGATAATTTATTTAAAATATAATACCGCCTTCATATCTGTTTTAAATTATTATATTGCATAGCGTAATTTTGGTAAAAATCGTTAGTGTTTTTCATATGTCGGTGTGTTGCTAGTATTATTAGTTTTTGTCGGTGGTAGTCAGACTATTGTCGGTGGTATATTTCTGCGGTATCCGTTCCTATACTCTAACATACAGTACAGTGCAATACACTGCCGAAATTTATTACTTTACATACAGCTGCACATTGTGTGACGTAATTGGTATTTACCTAAATGACGTAAAGTAAAGGAAGGAAACAAGAAGTAACGGAAGCTCCTTTTTTCTCTCTTGGATGTTACCGGAAAAGAATGGTTGCGCAACACAATCTCCCAAAGATGACCTCTTCATAACTATTCAACCTTTTCTGTATCCCCATAAGCCAGGCGACATATTGTACTTTTGGATTTGTTAACCTAAGACTTTGCCTTAACTGGCTTTAAAATTTATTGCTAATGCAGCTTTTTGTTTTCGTGTTGGCATTTACTGTATGGAATTTGCGCAACCGAAACAAAAAACGGTGCCCAGCCCGTGAGAATGCAGAGGCGCAATATAGCCTATTGTATAAGATATTATGCTGTTATGTGTGACTTTTTTACTTATTACTTTATCTACCCATATTGGTGTATTGGTTGATGAGTTGGTGGAAAATAATATTGATCGATTGGAAGATTGATTCATTAAATTATATATTAGTTTACAGATATACCAGTTTTCCAAAATTAAATTAATTCTACATAACTGTAATAACGAACCTGCATGTGGGGCGAGACACGTAGTCGGCGAGCCTTGGCATACGGTTCATATAGGGTAAATGGGGCATGTCCGTCTGTCTGTCTGTCCGTCTGTCTGTCCGTCTGTCTGGTAAATGTTTGAACGCGAATTTCTCGGCATCGCTGGTTCGGAATTGAACCAAACTTAGTAGGCAAGTAGTAGAGAGAAAGTTTAGAAAGTTTGTAAAGTTTGGTGAAAAATCATGCAGTCTGACGTCAGCTACGACAGATTTTGTGGTTTTTAGAAAATGTTAAATTTCTCGGGAAGGCCTCATTTTCTTGAGCTGAAATTTTGGTGGCCTGTAGAGAATCATGAAGTCTATCTTTTACGAAATTGAAAAGTTAAGACATTTAATTGGGGATCCGCTAGAGACTCAGAAGTAATGACATAGGCCTACCGGTACGGTACTGCTGTACAGTGCTGCACTGGTAAGTACAAAATTGCAGAATAACAATTTGACACCACCTAGCGGATTAACATATGATTGTATATCGAATGAATACATTTATAGCATGGGATATGGGGTTCAAACTAGACATGCCCCATTTGCTCTATATGAACCGTATGCCAAGGCTTGCCGACTACGTGCTGCGCGAAGTCCCCACGAACGTGTATACAGTACATACAGGCGGGGTGAGTATTTTGTCAAAACTTATTGTCTCATGTATCTATCTATGTATGTATCCATCTGCCATAAATCAGCAGTTACTTGCACAGTTTCGAGACTTCTCATAGTTATAAAGGTCGTCGTCTGCGTAGAAAAAATATTTTATGACAAAACAGGACGAGCACAACGAGGCTTATAATGAAGAGTGTAGTATTGGCCAACAATATGCAATCATATATATATATATTCTGCTAGTCCCGTCCAGATACCAAGACCATAAGACCGTACTCGGTCATGGCCTATTATATATACTACACTACTTCCTTTCAATAAGGATAAAATAAGAGTATTAGTCTCAAGCGACAATGAATATAGACAAACCAAACTACATTTCTAAAAGTCTGTTAAACAGTCTAAGATGTCTGAATATTAAGAGTGTATTATCCTTCTGATTCAATCTTTGTATCCATAATACTGTGGTGGGGCTCGTCGACGAGTGGGGTACACCCTCTTGAGGGGCATATCTGGAGGATCATCGTTAATGTCATCAAGACTTTCATTCCGTACAGCTATGTCAATATTACCATTTCCATGTTGGCTAGCAGCCTCTGCGGTGGAATTTGGCGGTTGTTGTGGACCAGAGCTTGTTGAGTGAGGAGAAATAAGTTGACGTGATGGTCGCTGGAAATTGTTCTCATGTTGAGTATCAACAGGCTTCAGAGCTCGGCGGTTACGTGTTATAATCCTATTATTAGGTCCATTGATCATTATCTTATCTCCCCGAATTTCTTGGACCCTGTGGCCATTGTAGGAATATCCTGGAGCATCATAGTTCTTGACCATCACAGGCTGGTTTACTTCAAGTGGCTCCAAAGTCTTGACCCTGTGTCGCTGATTGTAGTCTTCCAATATCTTTGCACGACTTTCAATATAATGGTTGGTTGGGACTACTGGTGGAGGATGGGAAAGTTTTGGGAGACGGCCCTGCATATTTGAAGCAAGATGGCGATAAAGGACAGCGTAAGGTTGTTCTCCAGTAACTCTGTGGCGGCTGTTTCGAAGTGTGAAAAGAACGGCTGACAGTCTAGATGTAAATGAACCGCTGGAAGATGGTGTAGCACGCATCATCTTTTTGATCACCCGGTGCGGACGTTCGATCATTCCGTTAGACTGAGGATATCGTGCTGAGACTGAGATAAGCTTACAGTTTAGTTTATTAAGATAATTAATAATCTCCTGAGAACGAAACTCTTTAGCATTATCAGAGACTAGGCCCCTGGGCAGTCCAAAGCGAGCGAAAATAACATTTAGCTGTTGGATAATATTAGAAGATACTGACGATGATGATGGCAGGGGTATAGCTTCTATGTATCTTGAGCCATAATCAATAAGGGTAAGACATTTGTTGTGTTCGATCTCTGCACAATCAATAGCAATGCGTTCCCAAGGTTGGAAAATTTCGGACTGGATCATTGGCTGAGGGACAGGCAAATCCGCAGCTAGTTTACATGTATGACAGTGTTCTACGAACAGTTTAGCAGCTCGAGTAATCCCAGGCCACCACACATTCATATTTAGCACATCAGTCGTCTTTGTTATGCCTGGATGACCTTCATGTGCTAACTGAAGCGTCTCTGATCTTAGTGAAAGAGGAATCACAATACGTGTATCACGAAGGAGAATTGGTAACCCACACACATAGTCGATACATAGTTCATTTCTAATAGTATGGTACGTACTGTCAATTCTGGAAAGAGAATTCCAATTCCCGTCTGATACACTATTAATTATCTTAGATATCTCTGGGCATATTTGTGTTTCCTGAGCAATCTTGGTGGTATTCACAAACTTAGATTCCAATATAATGTTCACGAATATGTCAGAATGTGATTCAGAAGCAGAGGATGAGAATGCTGGGTGAGGCGCCCGTGAGAGAGTATCAGAAACAACATTATATTTCCCAGGAATAATTTCTAGAGTGAATGAGTATGGTTGGAGTGCGATTAGAAACCTTATGACACGGGCAGGACACTGATCCAGTGGTTTATTAAATATGGCTTTAAGGGGCTTATGGTCGTTGTAGACAGTAAACTGAAGACCAATCTTAAATAACTGCCCTGCCCTTCCCACACAAATAAAATAAAATAAAAATAATAGTACATAGTAGGTACGCAGTTAGTAGTTAGTAGGTACAGTTAGAGGGTACGTAGTACCGCTAGTTAGTTAGAGAGTTAGTAGGTACGTAGTACCTAGTTAGAGGAGAGTTAGAGGGTACATAGTACCGCTAGTTAGTTAGAGAGTTAGTAGGTACGTAGTACCTAGTTAGAGGAGAGTTAGAGGGTACGTAGTACCGCTAGTTAGTTAGAGAGTTAGTAGGTACGTAGTACCTAGTTAGAGGAGAGTTAGAGGGTACGTAGTACCGCTAGTTAGTTAGAGAGTTAGTAGGTACGTAGTACCTAGTTAGAGGAGAGTTAGAGGGTACGTAGTACCGCTAGTTAGTTAGAGGGTACGTAGTACCATTAGTTAGAAGAGAGAGAGTAAGAGGTAAAAGGGGTATATAAGATATAGATATTAGTTAGCAGTTAGTAGCGAGAGGGGGGCATGTGAGTGCGGTTGTATAGGTCGTGTAGGCCGCGCGACATATACTGCTGTACTACACAGGCCCACAGAGTAGGCCAGAATGTGGATTAGGAGATAGAATAATCCATAGGCAGTAGCAAGTAGTAGGAAACAATAAGGTAGTAGGATTGAAGTTAAAATAGATAGACAAAATAAATAGAATAGGGCTGAAAGTTACGAAATAGTGGCAACACAAGGGAAGTCGTTCTAGAACATAATAAAAGTAACGGACAGAAATTGTAAATTAGGCTCATTTACTAGCTTCAAAATTAATTAGTAACAAATTTAGGTTAAAAGGCGCAGTTAGGTAGAAAATAGGCCATTATCGAACCGTACAGAACATCTTAGATACATCACTCATCTGTATTGCGCCTTGGTAAGGCACCACCCTGCAGGTGAGCGAGTGTAGTGTTCGGAATGGCGAGCAAGTTGATCAGGAAGAGAAAGGCGGAGTCAGGAGGAAAGGAGATACTGGTGGATTTCACTGAGAGGCATCCGGAAGAGAAGACGAGAGGATACTACGAGAAGTTGGAAAGGGGTCACGCGGCACGAGCGCTGCAGGATCACTTCCGGGAGATGCACGAACAGCGGCTGGTCGGGACCTACGGGACGCCGTCGCTGGACAACGCGATCTTCCAACACTTCCACTACGTGGTGAAAGGGGACGAGGCGAAGTTCGGGATTCCGAAGTATCCGAGGGAATCACCGAGGAAGGACTGGAAGAGATTCATAGAGTCCGTCAACAGGGGAGGATATATGATCCTAGACGACGAGGGAACCGTGGAAGACGAGGCGGGTTCGAGATGAGGATCAGCGGGGTCGGCCAGGACCATACTCCTACATTTGGCCGCGCCAAAAGGGGACATCTTCCTATTCGATCTAGGAACGTATGGGAAGAAGGACGGGCCGAAACTAAACCGGTTACCGAAAGCGGTACAAGTCTTGGTAAGAGAGAAGTCGACGACGAAAGTGGGATCGGCGATTCGCAAGGATGCGGAGAGAATCATCGGTCCGGACGCCACCAACCTCCTGGATATGCAGAAGGTCTTTATGGCTATGACGGCACCGGATGGGTTGGGGCTAGTCGAAAACACGGGCTCGTATGCCACAAACCGATGGACTGGGGGAAGTTCAGGGAAGAATACGGAGCAGAACTAGCGAACTCGCTAAAGTGGGGAGCGAGACCGGGAAAGCAGGAGGTATATCAATTCCGCAGAGGAGCGATAAAGGTATATCAGAAGCGATATATCCTGCAGGAAGATTGGGTGATAATAAGTTTGCTTAACTTATTTATGACCGTGGTCATCGAGAGGGAACCAGAAGCATTTCTGTTATCGGGATCACCCCTAAGCTACAGGAGAGCCTTTAAAACGGCCTTCGACGGTCTGGTAGACCACCCGGGGCTGAAGGGCGAGTCGGTGTACTACAACAGCCGACATCTAGTAGACGGGGAGACAGATACGCCGTATCAGAGATGGGAGCAGTTAGAGACGGACAGACGGGAAGCAAAGCGACTGGAAGAAGTCGCTAGACAGGAGAGGATAGAAGCGGAGGAGAGGGAAGAGGAGGCCAGGACGCAGAGTTACGGCTTCGAGGAACAGGCGGGCCTAGACGAGCTTCATTGGACTTCGTCAGGGAGTTCGGGGGAGTCTCTGGGGCGAGAATTGGGATGGACGGTGGGATCGCCGAAACAGTCGACGTCGGGGTTGCAAGAGATGCCCATACCAGCGGGCGCCGAGGGCGACCAACCGCCGAGGAACTTGAGGGAGCTAGAGGGATGGAGAGCTACGGGCGAGAGCCAAGGCGGGAAGGGACATAGTGGGTCCACCAGGATACCGGGGTTGGAGGTACTGCCAGAGGAGGAGGAGGACGACGACGAGTTTGGAGAGATGCCGCCCATCGAGAGGATAGGCCACTCGGACACGGACTGGGTTGGCGGAAGGGTGGTGACGGCCAGTGGGGCGAGGGCCTTCTGGAACAGATCCGGCAAGCGGACCTGGGTGCATGAGGAGCCGGCGATGGATTTCGCGGGGAGCACTATCAGGTTGGGCGAGCAACCGGGGACGGCACCACGGATAGTATTCGGGGAGACGATGCCCGAGAGGGGCGGAGAGATCGATGTAGATAGAGACAGCAACGTGGAGAAGTTCGCCTACCAGCGACTCCATAGACCGCGGAGATCGCTCGGGACGAAAGACGAGGTGGGACGGGAGACATTGGTACTCGGCTGCGACTACTGTGGGAGACAGACCCACCAGGAAAGGAGCTGCTTGTACCGGTTCCAGAAGGGAACCTTTTGTCTCTACTGCCGCGAGCCGAGCCACAGGATGGGGGCGTGTCCACGGTTACATAACCGATGTCCAAAGTGCCACTTTCGGGGACACTACGGACGCCAGTGCGACTGGATGGACGACGAGGAGAAGTTCGCAAGATTCGAGGAGTGGGCCGACGTCGGGGCTATGACGCGCCAGCGCATGAAGGAGTTCAAGTGGGGTTTCTTCCTTATAAACCAGGAGACTCACATGGAAATCATAAAGCGGAGGTTACCGTTCACCTATCAAGAGATAGCAACGGCGGCGTCGTACGCCAGAGTTATGAACACACAACGATACTTGGACAGGTGGACGCCGCAGAACCGAAAGGAGTTTAGGGATTTCTTGGCGGAGCACGTACCGCAAGCGATGAAGATGATCCTATGGGACGCCACCAGAGGGAGACAACCAGGCCACTCTGAGGGGCCACCTGCGAAGCGGTATCGGGCACTAATAACACCAGCGCCCAAGGAGCCAACAACCGGAATCAGCAGGGAGGTGGCGGCGAAGGTCCGAAAGCAGAAAGCGGATTCCAGAGGAGCAGTGGTAACCAAGAAACGGCCCAGGGAAGAGGACGCCAGGGGGAACTACCCCCGGGGGAACAGATAGGTTCCCAAGAGCCAAGGGAGTGAGACTGGGACTGGGACGTGGTACGCCTGGAAGGCGCCGCGTGGGACGTACGAACTATTAAGTACAAATTTAATTAATGCAAATAATCATATAAGTGCAATTTGTATGTACGTACGTAGTAATTAGCAGTAAAATACATATGTTCGGAGTAAGTACTATAGTCATACAACCTTTCTCAATTAGCTACTGGGACTGGGGGGATAACTGACTATGGCACTATGGACGAGACACCCGACAATTTCACACTTCTTGAGTGCGACGGCACGAGAGAGGGGGGGGAGATTCGTCAGGAGAGATGAAATAATCAAAGTGGGGTTGAGGGACGGAGTAATAGAGCGGAGTGCGGAGAGAGTGTGGGCGCAATCCTAGAGTGGGGGGGGGGAGAATAAGAGGCTGAGTGTGGGACGAGGAGGTCCGAGGGTATGAGAGAATTAGGATGGGAGTGGAGAAGAGATAGGGCGAGAGTGTTGGGGAAACAAAAGTCGCGTGAGAGGTGAGCGCGATCGGCCCGACATGAGACGCCAGGCACACAGGGTAGCGTTATCATACCCATAGGGAGCGGCCTGGAAAGCCGGCTCCGAGAGAAAAGAATTCCACCCCACACCCGATACTAGATCGGGATCCAGCGGGATTGTAGCGCACTTTTTGGTTGATGCTATCTTCTTACCGGGAAGATAGCATGGGGGGGAGTGTTAGCTTATTCAATCCCGCTAACATCCCATAAAGTTATAAGCCGATAAGCAATATTGGGGGCCACGAAATTGGGTAATAACCAACTCGTGCCACCCCAATGAGAATGGGAAGGAGAACCACACAATAAGGGTCGGGCCAAACCCCTAACCCAAAGAGAACAGGTGGAGTGAACGGGAACACTCCATGGGGCGCCAACAAGGGTATCAACCAATCAGAGGGGGGACAGGCATCGATTAGGTAGAGTAATTAGGCCAACCGTGCAATATAACCAGTAACCTAATAATCAGTAATTCAGTTATCTCAGTGCAGTAGTGCTAGCATAGGTTAGTTAGTTTAGATAGGGGAGCACGGGACTTTAGTTACCGTATCCCGCCTTCCATATATTATACTATCATATCTATATCTTATACCAATTATATACAGCGAACATCAGAACTCATTTACCGTTTCCATTTACTCTTTACACACGGCGGGGACGCGTAAGCTAAACACCGGATAAATCGGGATCCCTCCTGGATCCCGTCACAGATTTTAAATACTGCAAAATAGAATACACTTACAGATTAGCATATAAAAATTACTTTTAATTTCCATAACTATTACTCCAATTAGAAATATTGATAATAATCAAAAATGGAATATGTACAACTTCCATACAGTATATTTCGTCTACATTTCATCACTACATTGAGAGTAAGAAAAAAGACAAAATGAAAAGAAACATGCGTAACTCCGAGGAAATGTGAAATCTCACAAATACCCAGGTCTACCAACACATGAAGTATCTCCTTCAATGACTTACTACGAATCTCACTACCGAAAAATTAACAGAAAAAAACATAAAACTAATAACGTAATGAATATTAAATACTTACAAGAAATACACCATTGTGTTATAATTAGGCCTAGCGTTCTTAGCTGCTTTAGCAGCCGTAGATTTATTCAATTTCTTTGATTTTAATACATTTAAAACGTGCACGACTCGACATTCCAGGAAACAATCCTCTACTCTTGTCCTCGCCGACAAAACGTCGGCAAGGCCGATTATTGCTGCCATTCTATAACAAAAATATAAATATACAATGTAAACAAGACAATACAATAATGCTCTCCATAGGGAAAAATATCAACCGGCTATATTGGGTCTCGAACCTGGTACCTAGGTTTCAAACTTATTGTTATCATCAGCCGGGTGAGTATACTGAGCTATTACACCGAATAAATATTTCGCTATGGAATGCGACATCATATTTAAGCCAACTAATCACTCAAAGGAAATTACAACTTCGTTATTGCCGTGCTCTGCAAGAAAAGGCAACCATGCCTCAAAGAATAACTATTATACAGTGTTGTAGAAAACACTGTAACCCCGTATTAATAATACGGGTATTAATAATATTATTAATAATAATATTAATAATATAATAATACGGACGGACAGGCTTCATAACCACTACTAATATCGGTATTTTGTGGGAGGTATCGCCTCTAAATGCAGGCTCGTACAATCGGATCTTAGTTCCCACACCCACTAACCACTACTAATATCGGTAGTTTGTGGGAGGTATCGCCTCTAAATGCAGGCTCGTACAATCGGATCTTAGTTCCCGCACCCACTAACCACTACTAATATCGGTAGTTTGTGGGAGGTATCGCCTCTAAATGCAGGCTCGTACAATCGAATCTTAGTTCCCACACCCACTAACCACTACTAATATCGGTAGTTTGTGGGAGGTATCGCCTCTAAATGCAGGCTCGTACAATCGGATCTTAGTTCCCACACCCACTAACCACTACTAATATCGGTAGTTTGTGGGAGGTATCGCCTCTAAATGCAGGCTCGTACAATCGGATCTTAGTTCCCACACCCACTAACCACTACTAATATCGGTAGTTTGTGGGAGGTATCGCCTCTAAATGCAGGCTCGTACAATCGGATCTTAGTTCCCACACCCACTAACCACTACTAATATCGGTAGTTTGTGGGAGGTATTGTCTCTAAATGCAGGCTCGTACAATCGGATCTTAGTTCCCACACCCACTAACCACTACTAATATCGGAAGTTTGTGGGAGGTATCGCCTCTAAATGCAGGCTCGTACAATCGGATCTTAGTTCCCACACCCACTAACCACTACTAATATCGGAAGTTTGTGGGAGGTATCGCCTCTAAATGCAGGCTCGTACAATCGGATCTTAGTTCCCACACCCACTAACCACTACTAATATCAGTAGTTTGTGGGAGGTATCGCCTCTAAATGCAGGCTCGTACAATCGGATCTTAGTTCCCACACCCACTAACCACTACTAATATCGGTAGTTTGTGGGAGGTATTGCCTCTAAATGCAGGCTCGTACAATCGGATCTTAGTTCCCACACCCACTAACCACTACTAATATCGGTAGTTTGTGGGAGGTATTGCCTCTAAATGCAGGCTCGTACAATCGGATCTTAGTTCCCACACCCACTAACCACTACTAATATCGGTAGTTTGTGGGAGGTATCGCCTCTAAATGCAGGCTCGTACAATCGGATCTTAGTTCCCGCACCCACTAACCACTACTAATATCGGTCGTTTGTGGGAGGTATCGCCTCTAAATACAGGCTCGCACAATCGGATCTTAGTTCCCGCACCCACTAACCACTACTAATATCGGTAGTTTGTGGGAGGTATCGTCTCTAAATACAGGCTCGCACAATCGGATCTTAGTTCCCACACCCACTAACCACTACTAATATCGGTAGTTTGTGGGAGGTATCGCCTCTAAATGCAAGCTCGTACAATCGGATCTTAGTTCCCACACTCACTAACCACTACTAATATCGGTAGTTTGTGGGAGGTATCGCCTCTAAATGCAGGCTCGTACAATCGAATCTTAGTTCCCACACCCACTAACCACTACTAATATCGGTAGTTTGTGGGAGGTATCGCCTCTAAATGCAGGCTCGTACAATCGGATCTTAGTTCCCACACCCACTAACCACTACTAATATCGGTAGTTTGTGGGAGGTATCGCCTCTAAATGCAGGCTCGTACAATCGGATCTTAGTTCCCACACCCACTAACCACTACTAATATCGGTAGTTTGTGGGAGGTATTGTCTCTAAATGCAGGCTCGTACAATCGGATCTTAGTTCCCACACCCACTAACCACTACTAATATCGGAAGTTTGTGGGAGGTATCGCCTCTAAATGCAGGCTCGTACAATCGGATCTTAGTTCCCACACCCACTAACCACTACTAATATCGGAAGTTTGTGGGAGGTATCGCCTCTAAATGCAGGCTCGTACAATCGGATCTTAGTTCCCACACCCACTAACCACTACTAATATCAGTAGTTTGTGGGAGGTATCGCCTCTAAATGCAGGCTCGTGCAATCGGATCTTAGTTCCCACACCCACTAACCACTACTAATATCGGTAGTTTGTGGGAGGTATTGCCTCTAAATGCAGGCTCGTACAATCGGATCTTAGTTCCCACACCCACTAACCACTACTAATATCGGTAGTTTGTGGGAGGTATTGCCTCTAAATGCAGGCTCGTACAATCGGATCTTAGTTCCCACACCCACTAACCACTACTAATATCGGTAGTTTGTGGGAGGTATCGCCTCTAAATGCAGGCTCGTACAATCGGATCTTAGTTCCCGCACCCACTAACCACTACTAATATCGGTACTAAGTAAGGTCACACTGAAATAAAATAATACATCTTCAACAACCACCGAATATCCTAAGTAAGGTCACACTGAAATAAAATAATACATCTTTAACAACCAAAGAATATCCTAAGTAAGGTCACAATGAAATAAAATAATACATCTTCAACAACCACCGAATATCCTAAGTAAGGTCACAATGAAACAAAATAATACATCTTCAACAACCACCGAATATCCTAAGTAAGGTCACACTGAAATAAAATAATACATCTTTAACAACCAAAGAATATCCTAAGTAAGGTCACAATGAAATAAAATAATACATCTTCAACAACCACCGAATATCCTAAGTAAGGTCACAATGAAACAAAATAATACATCTTCAACAACCACCGAATATCCTAAGTAAGGTCACACTGAAATAAAATAATACATCTTTAACAACCAAAGAATATCCTAAGTAAGGTCACAATGAAATAAAATAATACATCTTCAACAACCACCGAATATCCTAAGTAAGGTCACAATGAAACAAAATAATACATCTTCAACAACCACCGAATATCCTAAGTAAGGTCACAATGAAATAAAATAATACATCTTCAACAACCACCGAATATCCTAAGTAAGGTCACACTGAAATAAAATAATACATCTTCAACAACCACCGAATATCCTAAGTAAGGTCACAATGAAATAAAATAATACATCTTCAACAACCACCGAATATCCTAAGTAAGGTCACAATGAAATAAAATAATACATCTTCAACAACCACCGAATATCCTAAGTAAGGTCACACTGAAATAAAATAATACATCTTCAACAACCACCGAATATCCTAAGTAAGGTCACACTGAAATAAAATAATACATCTTCAACAACCACCGAATATCCTAAGTAAGGTCACAATGAAATAAAATAATACATCTTCAACAACCACCGAATATCCTAAGTAAGGTCACAATGAAATAAAATAATACATCTTCAACAACCACCGAATATCCTAAGTAAGGTCACAATGAAATAAAATAATACATCTTCAACAACCACCGAATATCCTAAGTAAGGTCACACTGAAATAAAATAATACATCTTCAACAACCACCGAATATCCTAAGTAAGGTCACAATGAAATAAAATAATACATCTTCAACAACCACCGAATATCCTAAGTAAGGTCACAATGAAATAAAATAATACATCTTCAACAACCACCGAATATCCTAAGTAAGGTCACAATGAAATAAAATAATACATCTTTAACAACCAAAAAATATCCTAAGTAATCTAAGATCTCGATTGCTGCAAAGCTATACAATAGAATTCTATTAAATCGCATCAGGGATCCCATTGAGAGACTGCTCCGTGGAAATCAGAATGTGTAAAAGCTTTTGTGGGATAACTGATTCGTTTGCCTTGTTGGCCAGTTCCCCCCCTGGGCGCTGAATACTCTAAAAGGGGATCTATAACTCGAATAGCGCAAGCTACCGGCTGATTGGCTGATTTGCTGTGCGAAGGAATCTGGGCTACGTTTGATTGTCCAACCAGCTTGGGAAAGTTGCCCCACAGCCCTGTTTCTATATCTGCCAATAGGATTTGAGTTGATTTTGATTTCGACCTATCACAGATCTACTGAACTGAATTTTCCTATCTGTATGCTCTTTCTCTGTGGTGGGTGGAAGCCTTTGTAAATAAGGTTATTCTTATCAGTTTTTAGTGTTTTTTGTGATTCTAAGCCAGGAAGAGAGCGGCTTTGGAATTTTATGCTCTTTCTCTGTGCCTTACACTAGTAGGCTTAATTATAAGGGCATATATCCGTTATCAAACGAACAATCCAAAACTGATTGATTGTCACAACTCATGCAACTCAACATACCTAATCAAACATACCTGTGCATACTTTTATATTGTTATACTGCTATTTACTGTCAGTTCTTCATAATATGGTTGATGAATTATTATATTTGGAATAACGATAAATAACCCCGAAACCCAATATTCTTGATATACCGAAGGTAAGAGAGAAGGGTTACATATAACGATTGTGACTTATGTTAAAGTGGTTTGAAGTGAATCTAATGTTATTTGATAGACCCTACATGAGTCAGTCCGTGTTCCTTTTATATGTGGCTAAAATCAGTGAAGATCGGCAGATCAGTGTGCAGTATTGTGCAGCATTGTGTATGAGTGAGTCTGATAACGAAGCATTTCCTAAAGAATGCGCCATATATGTGAATTATAACTAAGCCATATCGTTGTGAGTAGTTTAAGTCATAACTCTGTTTATATAGATAGAGCGCCACGTCCTAAAGGAACTGTTAATATTTCCCGAAGGTGAATAATATTGTCAGAGATTATATAATACTGTCAGTCGAATAATACATTAAGCTTACATAGCAATAAGATTAAGCCGTCGAACCCAATCTCCCGGGTATATCCAGCGGGTGAATGATCGCGCACAGATTGGTTTCGACTAGTGTAGTGAATAAAATACTTGTCATAGGCTAAAAGTGATTTATTATCTAGAAGACATCATAATTTGGCGGGTTAAACTGCCAAAGGTCTGAAAGCGCGAACAATAACGGATATTTAGTCTGTATTGCAGTGTAGGCATTAAATACAGTTTAATATTGTTCTGGTAAGAACAATAACGGATATTTAGTCTGTATTGCAGTGTAGGCATTAAATACAGTTTAATATTGTTCTGGTAAGAACAATAACGGATATAGCTTCTTTATTGCAGTAAGCAATAAAGTTGAAAGTACCGGTCAACCGGTAAACCTGAACGGTACATCTGTAGGTCAGTAGGCCCAACTGCCAGAACCGGTACTTCTGTACGTCCGTAGGCCCAACTGTCCGAACCGGTACTTACAGTACAGGTACAGCAGTATTATTCGATTTGATTATTATATGCCGGTAGGTCTTAATAATTAATCGGGAACGCCTGGTTTTTATTGGGATTTTACTTAGGCCTATTTCTGTTAGTTTTATTTATTTGTAGGCCAGTATTGAACAGAAGGCGTGTAAGCCTGATCAGTTTGTACAGATAATTTGTAGGTTGAGCTGTTGTCTGATTGCTGTTAAGTCTGAACGGATTGCAGTGTATGTAGATCACCTGTCCGATAAAGAACGGTTAGGAAGTAGGGGCAGCCAATGCTGTAAGGTAAACCCCCAACTAAAGAATAAGTCGTACTACTGGGTTAGAACGCATACTACCTAATCATTTCGGAGTCTGCATGTCCTGTAGTTTATTTAGGCTTGAGAGTAGTCTGTCAGTGTTTGGTCTGCATTTTGTTTGAGTGGTTTGTACGCGTAGCGTAATATTTATTATTCAGAGTTTATGCGATTATTCGCAACATTCATTCCCCAAGTTTGTTCCTACAATAATTGTGTTTGTTATACATACCGCTATAGTTAAATTAACCCCGGTACTACACGGGCTGCTTGGCGTAGGTAAAGACTGGTGATTTTGTGCACCGGTCACTCCAGCAGATGTCGTGGTTCTTTTAGCTGTTCAAGTATATTTAACTACTGATTATATGTTGTACAAGTACTCGTACCTAATTTAGGGTTTAGTGTACAGTGCTTTCCGAAAGTAATTAGTGTGGACATTATATTTGTGTTGTAAAGTGGTTGATAGGCACGTTCGATTAGCTCTATTAACTTCTAGGTAGGAACACTCCGTGATACATAACGTAGTACCTATAGCGATACGGCTATAGGTCGTCAGGCGGTGGTATTTTCCTATCTGGACAACGCAGTGTATTTACTACTACTTATTATTTTCAAATACCGCAGTACCCTGTCCGTTGTAATAACCAGTTTCTAACCCTTTGTTAGGCTGGTTTGTAGACTTCTTGTAAAATTACCCTGAAAATTCGTATTTTGTGTTTTTGTAAATTTTTGTGTTTATTTAGAGATTGTAATCTCACCCGAATTGTACGTAATTTGTAGTATTAAGTAACTTAGGTAAATTAGCATTATTTGTTTTAGTGTCCTATAAGTAACACTTCACTGAAAGCGCACCGCTTTGGGTAGTGATTACTCCCCAGAAATAATAACATTTATTTCAAACATTGACAAAACCCATTAAAACGGGTATATATATATTATAAATCAACTCAAACGATTTATAAATAGTAGGCCTGCCATACAACAATTAGGTCTCCATATCAGTTGGACTACTGCTCAAATAACGGTAATAAAGTAAGTAAAGTAACCAAGTAACCCTTAAAATTCAGAAATTCAGTTATTTAAAATAATTGATATACCGGTATTTACAATAGGCTTATTATATTTATTTCTATAAATTTTAGGTTGAAATCATACCGGTATTCTGTAATTAATTCTAGTTTGTAATTATACTTATATATATACACTATAAGTGTAAACTGCATACCGGTATTTACGATAGGCCTATTATCTTTATTGCTATAAATTTAGGCTGAAATTATACCGGTACTTGTAATTAATTCTAGTCCAGAATTATATATACTACAAACTGTAAGCTGTATACCGGTATTCCGATAGGCCTATTATATCTTTATATATTTGTGCTAAAATTATACCGGTATTCTGTGATAAACCTAGTCTGTAATAATAGTTATATATACTATAAGCATACCGGTATTCTAATATATTATATATATCACGCTGCACTGAGTAGCAGTACCGGTAATTAATTACTAGGCTAGCAGTTAATACTGAGTTACTAGACTTGCTCAGACTGTGATACAGCAGTAGACATTCAACTGTACGCATAAGCATGTCTGATACTAAGCAGAACCTGTCAGACAGTTTATTAGATGTAACTATCTGCGACTCAGATAAAGGTGTAGAACCATCTACACCTAAGTTCAGTTCACCTCCCACTGTGAGGAAGGTCATCCCTCCTGTAGTAATAAAAGAACCTAGGCTGGTCCAACATCGTAGGTCTATCATAGGCACTCGAGCTCAGGTCAAGCGGGACCAAGAAGCAGCGGAACAGCAACAACACGCGAGCCAAGAACTTACTTCTCAACGGCCCAACAGCTCCAGTAGTGAGGATACTGTAGAACTGACACCAGAACGCGGAGCAAAGATGAGGGATGCGGTTTATTCGGATCCCCTTCTCATCCTTCCTGCAGCCGTACTCACAAGGTTATTGATTGCAGTGGAAGAACACCAGATCGATTGGGCGAGAAGTCAACGATCAACTAAAGATAATTATGCGGGATACACGAGTGAAGAACTGAAGTCTATTGTCGAGTCGCAATGGAACTTCCCCGGACCCGGACTCCCGTTTGATTTATCAGAAGCTGCCTGGGAAGACATACACCGGATGGGAGTAGCCAAGGAAACCATCGATCCAGCTGTGTGGAAGAGGTCCGCAGCCGGATACGCACAGGGATTCTTCAGCTCCATGGAGCGAGTGAAAGAACAACTGTTCCAACAACCTCAAGGACCTCAAGAGCAGGGACAACTGCTTTATCAAGTTAGAGAAAGAATTCTGCGAATCAGGCTAATATTATCAGCCTTTGAAGAGGCTTCTAAAAGAAGACAAGACACGTCGTTGCAAGTTGCCGTAAAGACTTGGTTTCAACGGGTGAGTCGCCAGGTTCAAGGAACAGCTCAGTGGAAAGCTCAGCTGGAGGAGCGCTCAACCCATGGAGAATCAACAGACGCTACTTTTTCCCAAGTGGAAAGTGAAGCGACGGCAGAGAAACCACATAAGAGGGATGCCATTGACATCTATCTGTCAGACTATCAACGTTTTTTAGGTGATGACGAGTTGAGGAGAAGGTTAGAGGGACTTAGCCCTAATAGTGAAGGAACCAAGCTTGTGTTGGATGCCATCGATGTGGAAATGAGGGCTGCGAATCAGGCTAAATTTGATGAACAACTCCGCCTGACACGAGTCCAAGAAGAACAAGTAAAGAAAAAACGTATAGAAGACAGAAAGAAAGCAGCAGTAGCAGCTGCCGAAGCGGAAAGGAAAGCAGCCGAAGAGGAAAGTAAAGCAGCCGAGATGGAAAGAAAAGCGGCAGCGACAGCAGCAGAAGCAAAGGCGGCAGCGGCAGAGGCAGAAGCGAAAAGTAAAGCAGCCGAGATGGAAAGAAAAGCGGCAGCGACAGCAGCAGAAGCACAGGCGGCAGCGGCAGAGGCAGAAGCGAAAAGAAAAGCAGCTGAAATGAAAAGAAAAGCGGAAATGGCAGTAGCAGAAGCAGAACGTAGAGCGGCGGAAGAAATCACCCAATTAGAATTGGAAAACATTCAGGAGAATCAAGACTGCATAAATAAACAGTTAACAGCTAGTAATATGCAGATGATGAATCGATCTACTCCCAAAAGACAGGGATATACATCATCTGAAGAAGGCGATACCACCGATACTGAAGGCAAAGGAAATAGATCTCGTCTAAGCAGACGTAAAAGAACATTCCACCGTCAGAAATTGCCTGAATTGCCTCCAGCTGTTAGAAGGCAACTAAATAACACCAACTTAGGTAGTACAGAGCCCACAGACCAAATAATTAAAATAGAAAGACTCCCTACTATAGTAGATGAGCCTGAAATAATTAGGCCTGTTCTTGAAATCACCCCTTCGGTGATAGACACACCTGTGCTCCCTGAAACTACCTCTAAATTCCCTCTGCATAGCACTAAGCTACCTGTGCCCCGTAGAACTGCCCAGGAGACAGTTCAGGTCCTGGACCCCGAGCGAAATATTCATGATTTGTCGCCCGTTGTCCCTCGTCCGCCCGCTACAACGTTGGCGACTCCCGCTTCGGCGGTCGAATGGGTGGATGAGAGACGGCGGGGGATGGATCTCCTGCTCGGGCAGATGCAGGAGACTGTCCAGCAATTCAAGGGCACAGTAAGGGAAAGTAGACTAGAGTTGCAAGAAGTGCAGCAAAGTATCGCGCTAGAACGCGATAAATTAGTAAATACTCAAAGGGGTATACCACCACCCTCGGTAACAATGTGTCAAGTACTGTCAACCTGTTAGGTCTGAAGTATCTCATGCGCAAGGTGTGGAGCCTACACGCATATATACTGCTAGCGAAGTAGAAACTCCTATAGTGAACCCTATTAAGGGTAATTATAGACCTGTTGATAATGACATTCCCTATAGACCTGATCATAATCCGAGAAATTTATATACCGATAACTCGATATTAAATAACACGATGGCCCAAGAAAGTTTTACGCGTCAAATGGCTAGAACCGAAGCCCGGCAAGCGGTGAAAGTGGGAGAGATCGTCAAGTTCAATGGAGATGAGATGAAATGGTTACCTTTTAATGAATATTACAAAGATAACATACAGAACTCTGTACTATCTAATGGAGAGAAACTTAGATTCCTCATCGAGTGCTTGGAAGGATCTCCCAAGTTAATGGCGTTAAAGTTTATTGGACATCCAGACGGATTAAGACAAGTTTGGGATACACTAAACATCAGGTATGGTAATAGGAATAACATCGCTGGGTATTTGTATGCAAAGTTGGTAGCGCCCCGAAAGTTTATTAGCAGCGGAATTATCGAGTTTTCCGATGAGATTCAGGAGATCTGTAGACAATTAGATTGGCTAGGTAAGTCTCAGGAGTATCAGAATGCTATGGTTATTAGAGCAGTGGCTTCTACTCTACCGAAGGGTGGAGTAGGTACACGCTGGGATAAGAAAGTGTTATATATGATGGAACAACAACGACGAGACCCTACCATGGCTGATCTCATGTCATTCCTAGATGGAGAAGTGAAATTACAGCTCCTGAAACTGTCCAGAGAGAAGACACCGGAAAACAAGGTAAGTGAAAAACCCGTCTCTAGGAGAAAGGTAACACCAGTGTGTTATACAGACGACGGCGAAAGCCAGACTTCTCAAGGAGAAGATAGCGGGAAAGACACGGATAGATCTTATTACATGAATAAAATGCCTAAAGATCAGGTAAGTAAATTCAAGTCTCGAACAAATGACAGGAGAGAACAGGTAAGAAAAACTCCTCCTACATCTCCCAAGAGAATTCAGGTGAGAAAGCCCGAAGAAAAAGCAAGTGTACACAATGTTACCCAAAATAAGGTAAGTAACATCAAACCGAAATGTGCGCTGTGCGACGGGACCCACCGTTTGAATATGTGTGATGAATTCCTGAAGAAATCATTATCGGAGAGACGAGAAGTCATGTGGGATAAGCGGTTATGTTATAATTGCCTCAGACAAGGACACCAACGGCGAACCTGTTTCTCTGACATAAGGTGTGCAAAGTGTGGTGCGAAACATCATATCTTGTTGCACGCTGAATTCGAGCGAAATAGTCCGAATCAGGTAAGTGATTCCGAACTACATGTCCAATTCAGTGATGTGAACGACACTGATCAATCTGAGATGGAAGGATTCTATACGGACGAGTTCTCCGACGAAAACGAATCCTGTTATATGATAAATACCACAGTGTATCGAGCACTCATTTATGAAAAAGATATAGACAGCGACTTCACTCTAACTACTTCTGAACGACAACCATCTTGGAAAGAGCCATCTTCCAATGTAGGGATCCGAGAGTTTCCTGTGGTGCAAGTAAGGGTTCACGGACCTAAGAGGAGTTATGTAGTAAACGCCCTCCTTGACTCCGGTAGTACAGGGACATTCATCGACAAAGAGCTAGCCGAAGATATATTTGCTGGACAACCCAAGTTCCAAACTAAGCTCAACATGTCCGGCATTATGCAAGTTTGGAAATCTACAATAACAGCGGATTATTATGTAGGAGCGTTGTCCACCCCCCAGGACGAACTAGGAGAACATAGCATAAGGTCAGTGAAAATGGTGGCTATAAAGAACTTCGCTACTACTCAAGCAGACCTTTATAATTGGGATGAGGATGAGAGCATCCAACATCTTAACATACCTCGATTCCAGACTGATTATCCTGGAGTGCAAATACTCATCGGCCAAAACGCGCATGAGGCGCTGGAGACATTAGAGAAACGGCCTGCTCAACCGCAGCCACTACAGACCTATGCGGTAAGAACTAGAGTAGGTTGGTACTTTACTGGCCCTTCCCGTAGAACACTCAGAGAAAGACTACCGCAAGAGCGCGTCTACCAGGTGAGTGAATGGGAAGATGATACTAGTGAGGGAGACGACTTAACTGAGGGAACTCCATACTCCTCAGATAACGACGACATTCACCAGCTTTTTGATGAGGAGAATACCATCGATCTCCTTAAGGAAAACGAGGCTTGGCAAAACCAAGTGAACTTATGTCAACTTCTTTATCCATCTGAACGAGAAGCTTATAACGACGAGCTAAATGATGTCATTGAGCGTTGTAATGCCAAGACTCGAGATGAACATGCCGTACGATTCTTTACGCAAGAGGCGGTAGAGCCCAATTCCTACGATAAAGCCTTGTCAGTGGAAGAGGAAAGGGCCAAGCAGATCCAAGAGACAACTACACGTTTCCTCAAAGATCAAGGTAGGTATGAAGTCGGTCTACCTTTCCGCAAGAAAGAACCGAAGTTCATCAATAACAGACCCTTGGCGGAAAAAAGAATCGCGCAACTCCATCGACGCCTTACGGCTAATTCTTCAGCTAAAGCAATGTATCAAACACAGCTGGAGAAATTTATTAGTAAGGGATACGCGGAGAGAGTACCGGAAGAAACACCTGTGACTGAAAGAACGTATTACTTAACTCACCATTACGTTCCTAAACCCGGTAAGCCACATGAAGTGAGAGTAGTGTTTGATGGCTCCGCTCTTTACATGGGTCAATCCCTTAACTCTGAATTGTTACCCGGACCCAACTTGCTTCAATCTTTGTTGGGAATTCTTTTAAGATTGAGACAATATTCGATTGCTTTCGCCTCCGATATAGAAGGCATGTTCTTACAAGTCAAGGTGCTAGATAGGGATCGAGATAGTCTACGATTTCTGTGGTGGCCCGAAGGAGACCTCAACCTGAAACCGGTGGAGTACTGGATGACCATCCAGGCCTTTGGGATAATCTCAAGCCCTTCCAACGCCTGTTCGGTAGTGCGTACCACTGCAGAGGACAACCGAGAGGCCTTCTCTAAGGAAGTGATCGACAACATCAAGAGAGACATATACATGGACGACAATCTGAAGTCCCTTCCATCAGTTAAGGAAGCCATTGAGGTCGCTAAAGGAACGGTAGAGTGCTTAAAAAGAGGTGGGTTTCGATTAACAAAATTCACCAGCAACTCCCGTGAGTTTCTGGAGTCGATCCCTGCGGAAGATCGAGGGGCGAAAGATCTAGATTTGATTAAAGATGATCTGCCTGAAACCAAGACACTCGGCTTGAAATGGGACACAGAGCGAGATATCCTGTTTTTCCAGCTAAAACAGCGAGATAATCCAGTTCGAACCAAACGGATTTGCTTAAGTATACTGAGCACTTATTTCGATCCATTGGGATTTATTAGCCCAGTTATATTGCTTGCTCGTAGTTTGGTACAACAAATGTGGCTTGAAAACCACTCATGGGACGATCCACTTAAGGGAGAATTATTGAAGAAGTGGATGGAATGGGAAGATTCTCTGCCGGCAATCGAGGATTTTATAATTTCCCGTTCATATTTTGGTCATGTTCTCCCTACGTATTCCTATCAACTCCATGTGTTTGGAGACGCCAGCGATATGGGAATAGGTATAGTAGCCTATCTAAGGGTGGAAACTCCGGATGGAATCAAAGTCGCCTTGGTTACTTCTAAGGCATTAATCAACAACAAGTTGAAAGTTCCTCGAGCGGAGTTAAAAGCGGCTCTATACGCTACAGCCATCGGCCGGAATGTAACAGAACAGATTGACTATCCATTAGAGAAAACTGTCTATTGGACCGACGCTTTACTCGTGTTAGAGTATATAACCAATGAAGTCTGTCAGTTCAGCGTCTTCGTTACCAACAGAGTAGCCATCATACTTAGTCGCACGACGATGGATCAGTGGAGACATTGCCCCGGAACGATTAATCCAGCAGACATCGCTTCCAGGGGAGCGACTCCAAAGGAATTGGTAAATACTCCCGAATGGTTAGGAGGACCCGACTTTCTCTACAGAGAAGAAGAAGAATGGCCTCCCCATCTCACAACAGCAGAGATCAGACAGGCCAAGGGAGCGGAGAAAGTTAAACCCAAAACTCGAGCGAGTAAATCGAAGTTGTTTAAACCTGCAGTTGATCTATCTGTATTATTTACTTCCGGAGATGATGCTTTGGATCAGAAACCCACCGCCACGACTAAAGAAGTCTTGGAAATCCGTGACAAGGATTGGAAATCTGGAATACCAGATATCGCGCAAGGACTCTCACCTCTCCTGCAGAGAGCGATACGTCACTACAGTTCCTGGAATCGGCTCTGTAAAGCTGTCACCTATTTAAAACGATGTTTTCATCATCGTTACTCCGGGACAAAGACCAATAGTGATGATGCTCCATCAACATCTGCACGAGTCCATGTTGTTAAAGATCTTCCTAAATACAAGATATCCGACAGGTTTCTAAAGGAGAAGATCAGTTACCAGGAGCATGATGAAACCAACAAACAGATGCTGAGACTCCTACAATGCTATGAGGATTCCGATAAGTATTTCCTGTTATTAAGAAATCCACAGATGCGCTTAAGGGATCGCTTCTCTAGTACCATGATAGATGGGTTAATACGTGTTGGAGGTAGGCTGACCAACGCCCCATT
>JAUCBJ010002369.1:0-33284 GCA_032718475.1 Nemertoderma westbladi
TTATAATGAATCAATACCTGAATTAATTATGCAATGTTATAATGAATCAATACCTGAATTAATTATGCAATGTTATAATGAATCAATACCTGAATTAATTATGCAATGTTATAATGAATCAATACCTGAATTAATTATGCAATGTTATAATGAATCAATACCTGAATTAATTATGCAATGTTATAATGAATCAATACCTGAATTAATTATGCAATGTTATAATGAATCAATACCTGAATTAATTATGCAATGTTATAATGAATCAATACCTGAATTAATTATGCAATGTTATAATGAATCAATACCTGAATTAATTATGCTGCGGTACAACTCCTACAGAACAAGAACAACAACCTGCGTAACGATATTGAGTGTCACGAACCCCGGATCAACTCGGTGTGCGACTCGGGACGGGAGCTGGCGGAGGAGAAACTCTGCGACCCGGAGCTCGTTGACGCGAAGATTTTCCAGTTGGAGACGGCGTGGAACGAGTTGAACGAGGTGATCGGGGATCGCGACCGGAAGCTCGGAGAGTCCTTCGATGCACAGACTTACTTTGAGGACGCCAACGAGGCTGAACAATGGATGAGCGAGATGGAGTTGTATTTTATGAGCGATGAGAAGGGGAGAGACGAGGCGTCCTGTCAGGGTCTGTTGAAGAAACAGACCAATCAGGAAAGGTTAGTGTAGAAACAGACCAATCAGGACAGGTTTGTGTAGAAACAGACCAATTAGGAAAGGTTAGTGAGGATACAGACCAATCAGGAAAGGTTATTGTAGAAACAGACCAATCAGGACAGGTTTGTGTAGAAACAGACCAATTAGGAAAGGTTAGTGAGGATACAGACCAATCAGGAAAGGTTGGTGTAGAAACAGACCAATTAGGAAAGGTTAGTGAGGATACAGACCAATCAGGAAAGGTTAGTGTAGAAACAGACCAATCAGGACAGGTTTGTGTAGAAACAGACCAATTAGGAAAGGTTAGTGAAGATACAGACCAATCAGGAAAGGTTAGTGTAGAAACAGACCAATCAGGACAGGTTTGTGTAGAAACAGACCAATTTGGAAAGGTTAGTGAGAATACAGACCAATCAGGAAAGGTTGGTGTAGAAACAGACCAATTAGGAAAGGTTAGTGAGGATACAGACCAATCAGGAAAGGTTGGTGTAGAAACAGACCAATTAGGAAAGGTTAGTGAGGATACAGACCAATCAGGAAATGTTAGTGTAGAAACAAACCAATCAGGAAAGGTTGGTGTAGAAACAGACCAATCAGGAAAGGTTGGTGTATAATCTGACCAATCAGGACAGGTTTGTGTAAAAACAGACCAATTAGGAAAGGTTAGTGAGGATACAGACCAATCAGGAAAGGTTAGTGTAGAAACAAACCAATCAGGAAAGGTTGGTGTAGAAACAGACCAATCGGGGAAGGTTGGTGTAGAAACAGACCAATCAGGACAGGTTTGTGTAGAAACAGACCAATTAGGAAAGGTTAGTGAGGATACAGACCAATCAGGAAAGGTTAGTTTAGAAACAGACCAATCAGGACAGGTTTGTGTAGAAACAGACCAATTAGGAAAGGTTAGTGAGGATACAGACCAGTCAGGAAAGGTTAGTGTAGAAACAGACCAATCATGACAGGTTTGTGTAGAAACAGACCAATTAGGAAAGGTTAGTGAGGATACAGACCAATCAGGAAAGGTTAGTGTAGAAACAAACCAATCAGGAAAGGTTGGTGTAGAAACAGACCAATCGGGGAAGGTTGGTGAGGATACAGACCAATCAGGAAAGGTTAGTGTAGAAACAAACCAATCAGGAAAGGTTGGTGTAGAAACAGACCAATCGGGGAAGGTTGGTGTAGAAACAGACCAATCAGGACAGGTTTGTGTAGAAACAGACCAAATAGGAAAGGTTAGTGAGGATACAGACCAATCAGGAAAGGTTGGTTTAGAAACAGACCAATTAGGAAAGGTTAGTGAGGATACATACCAATCAGGAAAGGTTAGTGTAGAAACAGACCAATCAGGACAGGTTTGTGTAGAAACAGACCAATTAGGAAAGGTTAGTGAGGATACAGACCAATCAGGAAAGGTTAGTGTAGAAACAGACCAATCAAGACAGGTTTGTGTAGAAACAGACCAATTAAGAAAGGTTAGTGAGGATACAGACCAATCAGGAAAGGTTGGTGTAGAAACAGACCAATTAGGAAAGGTTAGTGAGGATACAGACCACTCAGGAAAGGTTAGTGTAGAAACAGACCAATCAGGACAGGTTTGTGTAGAAACAGACCAATCAGGAAAGGTTGGTGTAGAAACAGACCAATTAGGAAAGGTTAGTGAGGATACAGACCAATCAGGAAAGGTTAGTGTAGAAACAAACCAATCAGGAAAGGTTGGTGTAGAAACAGACCAATCAGGAAAGGTTGGTGTATAATCTGACCAATCAGGACAGGTTTGTGTAGAAACAGACCAATTAGGAAAGGTTTGTGAGGATACAGATCAATCAGGAAAGGTTAGCGTAGAAACAAACCAATCAGGAAAGGTTGGTGTAGAAACAGACCAATCGGGAAAGGTTGGTGTAGAAACAGACCAATCAGGAAAGGCCTAGAAAGTTTCGTTTAGAAACAGACCCTTCGGGAAAGGTTAATGTGATGTGGGGGGGGGGGGGGGGGGGTAGGGCAAATTGACCAATCAGTAAAGGCCTTTAAAGGTTAGTTTAGAAACAGACCCTTCGGGAAAGGTTAATGTTATGTGGGCGGGGGGGGGGGGGGGGGGGGTAGGGCAAATTAGACCAACCAGGAAATAATAATTTTAAATAAAAATGTTTTTTTTTCACTGATTCATTCTTTATTATCCATCACCGATATGATGATACATTTCAAGACGGGTCTGACATTTTTGATGTTTTTGATTATCTGATCGGTGACTTTTATCAGAGTATGATTGATTAGAGTAAGGCATTCACTACCTCATGCAAATTTTCTTACAATTCGTCATACTTGCCTCACTCACATCACCCAGTAGTACCCTGTTAACACCGCCACATCACTGCTGCATGTAGAACTACCAGCCATTTCTAGTGGAATGCAGCATTCTACAAGTCTGTATACAAGTAAACAGACCAATCAGGAAAGGTTAGTGAGGAAACAGACCAATCAGGAAAGGTTATGGTAGAAACAGATCAATCAGGAAAGGTGAGTGAGGAAACAGACCAATCAGGAAAGGTTAGTGTAGAAACAGACCAATTAGGAAAGGTTGGTGTAGAAACATACCAATCAGGAAAGGCTAGTGAGGAAACAGACTAATCAGGAATGGTTGTTGTAGAAACAGACCAATCTGGTAAGGTTATTGTGATGTGGTGGGGGGGGGGGGGGGGGGGGGGGGTGATAGTGCATGTATATAGACCAATCATGAAATAATATTTTTAGTATACAACAACTATTACTTTACCTTTATTACTTTACCTGTTACCTTTACTATTACTACTAAATATAGTGATAACCAAAATTAACACAACCAAATTAAATATATAGAAAGAGTTGATCGATAGAGTATTTCAGTATTTTATGTTATTCATTAGTTTATATGGATCTCAACCGCTCGACTATGGGCTATAGTATTGTGTCGTTATGTCTCGTCCACGAAGACCGGCCCCGTCGCCAAACCCAAGTCCACGCCAAGATATTTTTAATATGTGTTTTTTTTCACTGATTCATTCTTCATCATCCATCACCGATATGATGATACATTTCAAGACGGGTCTGACATTTTTGATGTTTTTGATTATCTGATCGGTGACTTTTATCAGAGTATGATTGCTTAGAGTAAGACATTCACTACCTCATGCAAAATTTCTTACAAATCGTAATAAACTAATAATAAAAACGAGTACAACCGCTGAAATTATATCGGACCCAATTCAAATTACGGAAATATTCAATGAACACTTTTCAACCATCGGAACCAAACTCCACAGTACTCTACCGACTTCTCCATCACGCTTTCCCTTACGCTATTTTTCCAATACTAGGGCCAACTCTTTCGCCTTAACTGAAACCTCACCAATAGAAATACAGTACCGCATCATCAATCTAAAAGTAAAATGTAGCTCCAACGCGGTCAGAGTAAAACGCGGATCCGGATCAGGATCCGGATTCTATCATTTAACATTGTCCCTATGGAAGTCGACTGAATTTACATTTTTAGGGTGTAATCTGCGGATCCGTGCACTGCTAAATTTACCGAATCCGTAACCGAGTGTAAAATGCGGATTGGCCTTTTTTTCAGATCCGGAACGGAGTGTAAAGCGCGGATTCATGTTTTAGGCTAAATCCTGAACGGAGTGTAAAACGCGGATTCATTTTTCTACTGAATCCGGGATTGGGTGTAAAATACGGATTCAGGTTTATTACAAAGTTTTATTAAATCCGGGAAGGGGTGTAAAACGCGGATTCAAGTTAATTACCATGTTTTATTGGATCCGGGAAGGGGTGTAAAACGCGGATTCTAGTTAATTACCAAGTTTTATTGGATCCGGGAAGGGGTGTAAAACGCGGATTTACGTTAATTACTAAGTTTTATTGGATCCGGAATGGAGTGTAAAACACGGATTTACGTTAATTATCAAGTTTTATTGGATCCGGAATGGAGTGTAAAACACGGATTTACGTTAATTACTAAGTTTTATTGGATCCGGAATGGAGTGTAAAACACGGATTTACGTTAATTATCAAGTTTTATTGGATCCGGAATGGAGTGTAAAACGCGGATTCAAGTTAATTACCATGTTTTATTGGATCCGGGAAGGGGTGTAAAACGCGGATTCTCGTTAATTACCAAGTTTTATTGGATCCGGGAAGGGGTGTAAAACGCGGATTTGCGTTAATTACTAAGTTTTATTGGATCCGGAATGGAGTGTAAAACACGGATTTACGTTAATTACCAAGTTTTATTGGATCCGGAATGGAGTGTAAAACACGGATTTACGTTAATTATCAAGTTTTATTGGATCCGGAATGGAGTGTAAAACGCGGATTCAAGTTAATTACCATGTTTTATTGGATCCGGGAAGGGGTGTAAAACGCGGATTTACGTTAATTACCAAGTTTTATTGGATCCGGAACGGAGTGTAAAACACGGATTTATGTTAATTACCAAGTTTTATTGGATCCGGGAAGGGGTGTAAAACGCGGATTCAAGTTAATTAGTAAGTTTTAATGAACAATTTATAAAACGCATATGCAATAAAGACCCAGACCCTCATCTAGTTACAATTATTAATTAGTACAATGTTTATTGTTCTTTAGTAACTTTTCTTGGCTTGCTGACTTTCTTGGTTTTTTTCTTCTCCGGACTCGGGGTGCACGATGTTTGGGTAGTGAGTTCAAGCGGCTCAACAATGGCTGAATCATTGGTTGGACTCGGAATAACGAATCCCGTAAATGGAACCTTTACAAAGTCATCACTGTCATCCATGTTTAATAAGAAATTAAATAAGAAATTATACTGAACAGTTCAGCCTCCATAAATTAGGAAGGCAGCAAGCTTGCAAGGCCTTAAATATTATTATTATTATTTGATTTAATTCGCACGAGGCGACAATACAGGGTAAATGTAAATAAAAATGCACGCAAATGCACAATAAAACAGCTGGCTAAAAATATAAAGTATGTGATTAAAATATCATAGAGGTGGCTGAAGAATACAAGGAGTTAGTTGTCAGTCGCCACTCGTGGACACAATTACTTTGCATGCAAAAACTGTGTACTGAATAGTTCAAATGATTTAGAGCATTACCGGACAATGAGCAATACGCAATACAATAAATAACAATATATAATTAACGATTGAAATCTGATCCAAGTTTTAAATATTACAACGGTACATCCCTGTGGTTGTAGTCAATATTATAAATTGATATTATTACATCGAGCAGAGGAAATTGACACAATTGTAAAATAAATATATAATCAATGAAGGCAACATTATGTTATAATCAATATAGTGTATGGAAAAGAGTATGCTGTCACTGAGAGTACATAAAAAAATAAAACATTGCCGTTTGTACTATGAAATGTTGAAAAAACTTAGGATACGTTCATGCTTATCAGTGAAAGTACCGGATGAGTAATAGCAGCTGCGAATAAAATTGAGTTGAAATGTCTCTAGATATGTGAGTTGGTCAGGTTGTAATCTCTCTTTCAATGAACGCATACTGTAGCTGTAACTCAGTAATGATGACAGACGTGGCAGTGGGAAAGTACATCTACACGCATCATAGGTCGAGCCGAGACCAACATAGCGGCGGTTACCGGCCATTGTATCATTTAAGCAAACCCCCAGCAGAGCTTGTAAAATTATATTAGGGCAATAACGAGACCTCAGTATAGTCCCAACACATAGTTGATATGCTATTGTGGATATGGGATGGCAGCCTAAAATGTTGTATACAATGTTGTTGTCAACGTAGGAACCAATATGCAGGAGACCACGCAATGCCTTGCGGTAGTGAACATCAACCTTCTCAATGGCAACCTTACTGAGTGCCCCTATGTTGAATTTCAGACTATACGAAATAGATGGGACGGCAATAGTTCGCCACAGATAGGAAATAGTATCAATGTCGATGTTGCGGACTGTCCAACCTTTCCGATGGAACATATCTGAGAGTATCGAGATTGTCTGGATACAGTCTTTATGGAGGTTTGAGTTGGGTGCGGATAATAAATTGAATCCAAGGAAAACAAACGTAGGACTTTCGCTTATTAGAGTACCGCCTGCGTTAATAAAGCAAGGTATCGGTGCAGTGGTAGTCCCAATTCCACGATGACAGATCCATTTTGTCTTGCTATGTTCGACATGAAGTTTCAGATCATTTAGTACATCAATAAGGCGAGCAACAAGTGTCTCAAGTTTGGCAGCTGTGTCGGCGCAAAGAAGAAAATCGTCGGCATAAGCCACGATACCAAGCCACATCAAAGTTATATTGAACCCAGCGCCATCATCATTCATATTGTGTAGCGCATCTTTAGTATACAACAAAAATAATAAGGGTGATAATAAGGATCCTTGTTTGACTCCTTTGATTAGGTGTATCCCATCGCTATCAATGTAGTCGCCAAATTTCAGGAATGCCATTGTGCATGTATAGTAAGTGTATAGAGCAAAACATATATGCGGATTAATGTGTTGTAACAACTTGCGGAACAATAATATATGGTCAACATTATCAAAGGCCCCTTTGATGTCGATCTGGCATAGAAAAACCGATTTACCACTCGATCGCTGTGCTTCAAGGAATTCAAGGATACACCCAATTATTATGTCCGAACCAATCTTGCGTTGGTATGCGAATTGAGAGCCAGGTATGAATTCAGGTATTGATAAAAATTCGGCCAGTACCACAGATTCAAAAATCTTTCCTAAGCAACTGACTGTTGAAATAGGGCGATATGACTTGGCCAGAAGAGGATCCCGACCTTTTCCTTTATGAAGACTGGTGATAATAGTGTGCCCGAAGAGTTCTGGCACTCCTAACCTAAAACAGCCATTGAATATATCGGCGAGAGCCTGATAAGTGTAGTCAGAGTTTAAACAAAGAAAGTGTTCTGCCACTAATGAAAATGCATCTTGAGATTTACCTCGTGAGAGAGATGCCATAGCTCTTTTCACAGTGAGAGCAGATATTACAGGAGCAGTTGTGGTTGAGCAACGATCATGCAACTCCTGAACAAACTCGGTTCTAGACTGATCATACAAATCGTTCTTGAAGTGGGTATCGTGGAGGTCTTTACGGATCGCTTCTTGAGCAAGCTCAGGCGGGGTGTGGACAGACTTGGCTTTGAAAAAATTCCAAAAATTACGTGGATTGCTCTTCATGTTCCCCACCCTCCTCTTAATATTATCGGTGACAATTGACTTTGAAAGCCAGTTCTTTAAGCGTTTAAGTGATCGTCGAGATTCTGTAAATGCTGCTCCAAACTTACAGTCTTCTTTCTTGCCATTCATGGTCCATAACCAGTGTAACTTACTGCACGTTTTTGATCTGTCATGCAAAACAGCTGATCGAATCCGTAAGTTTCTACTTAATTTACTGCGTTTAGGGCACTTGGGTAAGTGGATATTGGCAGCAGTTATAATTATTTCTTGAAATCGAACAACGAATTCATATAACTCCAAGCCTGTCCAGTGTATTGCTGGTCCCCGGGTAGATTCATATAATGTATTCAGCTGATTCTGAATGTCCTTCTCATAATTAAGGATATGATATTCTTGTACCCTGTTCCAAGCTACTTTAGGTGAAACCCTTGTCTTCTTAATATTATGTGCATCGACTTTGGGTGATGATGAGGTTGTGGTTGGAAAACTAAAGACAGCAGTTATTGGTACATGATCTGAAAATAGATACATGTCCTGATCATGTATCACTCCAACAAGTAAATTATTGTAAGTATGCTTACTAATTAGAAGGTGGTCTATGTATGAAGTTCCATTACCCCTGTAAGTAATACAAGGTCCTGAAAACTTTGGAAGAGTGTCAGCGACGACAAGGTTATTGTTCAGAGCAAAAGTATTTAGCCTTTTTCCACGCTTTGTTGCCTTGTCCCTGCAGTGTCGGGGTCCTTGCAAACGGCCAACATCTGAATTTGTGTCACCTAGAATAAACGGGATTGCGAAAGAGTGTAGGTTGATTATGTTCGTAAGGCGTGAAAGGAAGTCCTCATATAAATTGTCATCTTTGGAGGCATCTGGAGCATAACAACTGATGAATATGATATTTGGGCCAAACACATCAGAACATTTAGGGGAAGCCTCGAAACCAATAATGTCATCAGAGCTGTAAATGGCACTAACGTGATGAAATAGATCCCTCCTGAACCATAAACATACACCGCCTGAACCACGTACCCGATTGGGATTCTGCATTAGTGATCCGATGCTGAAGAGGCAGATAAATTCATTATTTAAATTAGGCAAAAGTAGTTTGGCCTCCAAATCGTCTAGCCAGTGTTCCTGCACTGCGAGTATATCAAGGTCAGTTAGAAGCTGAGCTACCTCATCCATACTGGACTTGATACCATGACAGTTGTAGGAACCTATACGTATATTAAGCATTTCAGAAGCCTCTTGACATGTGCTGCTGCTGGGCTGCCTGGATGATGGGCTAAACACAGTTCATAAAGTTCCGATCAAGGTTACAATCGCATATGCGTGCACCATCATCACTAAAGTGAGCTGAATTGTAATCTACAAAGTTACTTGAGGTATATGAATTATATGGGTGATTTGGTGAATTGTGAGTGTATTGATCAAATCTGCCATATTCTGCTGAATCACTTGTATTCACAGCATGCGGATCAAAGTCATGAGTGTTGCAATATTCGCCATTGTTATGAGCTGAAGCATTAGTGTTTGCATTATTGTTGGAAGTGTTCCGATGATCAAAATTGGGGGAGCATCCGCCATAACCACGTAATTGATTAGAGTTATTGTTGTATGCATAATTTCTTGAGGTGTAGTGATCACTATCCGATTGTGCTGAGACCTCACCATTAGCATAGCGATTGGAAGTACGTCGATTAAAGCAATGAGATCCTCGGCCATCACCACCAAGTTGAGCTGAGTAATCATTAATACCATGACTTTTTTGAGTGTTCCGATCTTTGACATATGGATGTCGTTGATAATCGCCCAGATGTGCTGAGTCAACAATGTTTCCACAGTTCTTGGAAGCATGATGATTGAAGTTTTGATAGTTATGATAGTGGTGGCACTCGCTACCAGATTGAGTGTTGAATCCTATTTCATGTGTGTTAGGCATATGATGTGTATTGCGTAAAGAAGAACATCGCCAAAGTCGGCAGCGCACACCGGGTGGCCAGAAATTTGTTTCAAGAACTTTGTCCTCATTGAAAGCATCAACAGTGACTCGCATATTGATAGTTCCAAGAACTTTGTTGTAAGTAATAATTTTTATGCGATGGGATATTATGTTCCTGGCTTTTAAGTAATGTGTGACCTCATCTATGTTATATTTGCGTTTTACGCCAGTTATATACAGGTGAGAGTAAGGATACTGGAGTGTGTCCTCTGACTCGTAATTGGTAAGATGTTGTGTTCCATGAGTAGATGTATTAATTTTAGATGAGGCACCAAATGCACGCGGATATGATTTAGTGCTAAGCCGGGATGTCTCAGAAGTAAATTGCATTGGCTTTGATATACTCAAAATTTCACTAGAGAATTTGGTGTCCTTCGGTGCAGTAGGCTTGTTAATCAGACCACTTGATGGAATTGATGTGGTTTTGCAATTGGGTGGGACAGGATCGGGGCTAAACGTGGTAGAGCAAGTAGAATCAGATGATGATTCAGTAACGATTTGTGGATCCTTGTGATCCTTCTCTTGATTCATAGATGTTGCCTTATTATTGCTACAATGCCTTTTTAGTTTCCTAGTTTTTTTTTTCGTTGGAACTTTCTGGAATTTTTGTAAATTCTGTTGCTGAGAATTAGGCAGTAGATCGCATGATCTATTGACAGATTTTTGATTTTGTGAATTAAGGGCGCAATCGTCATTTGAAGAACTTGCTGCGTCAATTATTAAATAATTGTCAAGGTTAACGTCTCCCCTTCTGAGAGAAATGGGGGAGAAAGGTACAAAGTCAGTTGTGGATGGTTCTCTGTTCTGTTTTACTTTGGTAATTTCCTCTAACTCTGCCTCCAGGACAATCCTAGAATGTCTTTCTTGACTAAGTTCATCCCGCAGGTTACGAATTTCTAGCTTCATGGTCTCATTGTTATTTTCGACAATGGTAATCCTAGTTTGAAGTAGTTCAGTGCAGGATATCAATTCATGTTTCAGTAGATCATACCCGTTGCTAGAACTGCTGGAACTATTGGAGTGAGAGTTACAACTAAGCCTCAATCTTTTTCTGCATGACGCTGTGAAAATACCCTCTTTGAGACAAGTCATCAACTCGAAAATATCAGTAGAAAGTTCCCTCTTTAATGTACGGGGGAGTAACTCCAAGGATGCAGCTTGAGTGGGTTTCATTAATGGTTTGACATCACAGAACAGTCTATCACGGAGGGCAGATATGACAGGAGTTTCTACTGAACCCAAGGTCTTGATGGTAGTACTCTTATGAACATTAAGCAATGAAGAAAGATCATACTCTGAGTATGTTGGAAAAGAATCAGCATCCATGTTACGTGGATTTATGTACACATCATCAGTATTCATCTTGAGAGATTCTAATGTCTCACGTATCCATTGCCTTGCTAAGAGGCTGTCTTTATAAAAGTCTGGTAATGCCTTCTTACCCAAAGCAATCGCAACAGCATACAAACATGTAAACACACCACAGTCATAAGTATTTTTTTGAACAGGAAATCCATATTTGGAAGCTGATACTCCCCACCTCTTGACATGGCTCTCAAGATCCGGCTTACAAGGGTTTGGGCTGAGTCTATCCACTTCATTTAAAATATAACTGATGCGCCTTGACACGGCTGAAGGCCTTGTTGAACCCATAGAACATAACCTGGTGATTGTTTTGGTTGTTGTATCACCGACATGGAGAACAAAATGTGAGTTTGAGCACTCTGGAAAGAAAATAAATTGCACTGGGTGCTTAACAATCAAGTATTTAAATGCATATTGAGCTGCTGTGTATGTATCAAACTTTTTATGCTGTAATTTTTGGGTTAGGACACTTGATATCCACACTGAATTCTGACAGTGGCGTTCCAGTATTCCTAAAAAACCATCAACAACATTGTCACTGAGCCACTGAGAAGTATTTAGAGTGGTACAGTCATTAGCTGTTGGCAAAACAATGTCAGTATAACGTGATGAATCACTGATATTAAGGTGGTCAGTCATGAATTTTCTAGTCATGATGTCAATTTGATCAGTGGACTTTCCATTTGATTGGGAGGAGACTGGATAAACCTCAATATCAGTAATATTGTCAAGTATATTGGGAATAGAATTAGTTCCAGTCTTAAGTAAAGGGGTTGGAGATGTATAATTATCAGTATTCTGGGCTATCTCTATAACCTCAGCCTTACTACTATTGATGTAAGCACCAAGATCATGTAAATCAACCTCGCTACTGCAACTACTATTGTAAGCACCTAGAAATTGTAGATCGACCCTACTACAACCAACATAAGAACCAAAAACATGTGAATCAGATGAATTAAGCACAGTAGATGGATATTGAGTAATGCTAGGGTGCCTCAATGTCCAGCTTCCATCATCTTCCAGGTCTTCTACCTCTGGTACAAATGAGGAGGCATATGCGTTTAATGAGGAGGCAGAAGGTTGTGTCCCAGATCCACTATTCACATTGAGGTAGTCGTTACAGGTTACTGGAACCTCAGCGGGGAAATTCCAGGTTGCTGGAACACAAGCTGAGTTGTAATGGGATACAGGAAACACGGCTGAGTTGTGACGGGTTTTGATGACCTCAGCGGAGTCGTTACGGGTTATAGGAACCTCAGTGGGATTGTTATGGATTACTTGAACTTGAACTTCGGCAGAGTAATTCTGGGTTACCGGAAACTCGGGGGAGACATTGTAGGTTTCTACAACCTTGGCAGAGTCAATGTGGGTTGCGGGAACCTCAGCGGAGTAATTCCAGCTCACAGGAACCTCGGGGGAGTCGTTCCGGGTTGCTATACCCTCTGTTGGGTTATCATGGGTTACAGGAACCTTTGCGGAGCCATTCCGGGTTATTGGAACCTTGGGAAAGTCATTCAGGGGTACTGAAGCCACGGTTAGTTTGTCATAGGTTATGGGAAACTTGGCAGAGTAGTTCTGGGTTACTGGAACCTTGTCGGAGTCGTTCCAGGTTATTGGAATCTCGGTGGAGTCATTCCGGGTTACTGGAACCTTGGTTAGTTTGTCATGGGATACGAGAACCTCGGTGGAGTAGTACTGGGTTACTGGAACCTCGGCGGAATCGTTCCGGGTTATTGGAATCTTGGTGGAGTTGTGCTGGTTTGCTGGAAACTTGGCAGAGTCTTTCCGGGTTACTAGAACATCAGTTGGTTTGTCGCGGATTATGGGAACCTCAGTGGAGTCGTTCTGGGTTACTGGAACCACAGTGGAGTTGTTCTGGGTAACTGGAACCTCGGTGGAGTTGTTCCGGGTTACTGAAAACTTGGTGGAGTCGTTATGGGTTACAGGAACTTTAGCATTCACATTCCGGGTTGCTGGAACCTCATTGGGGTTGTCATGGGTTACTGGAACCTTGGCGGAGTTGTTACAGGTTATGGGAACCTCGGCAGTATTGCTCCGGGTTGCTGGAGCTTCAGTGGGGTAGTCGTGGGTAACTGGAATCTTGGTAGAGTCACTCCGGGTTATGGGAACCTTGGCAGTGTTGTTCAGGGTTGCTGGAACCTCAGTGGGGTTGTTACGGGTTCCTGGAACCACGGTGGAGTTGTTACGGGTTACTGGAACCTCGGTAAAGTCGATCCGGTTTGAGGGAACCTCAGCGAAGTCATTCTGGGTTATAGGAATCTCGGTGGGATTGTCACGGGTTAATGGAACCTCGGTGGGATTGTCACGGGTTGATGGAACCTCGGTGGGATTGTCACGGGTTAATGGAACGTCGGTGGGATTGTCACGGGTTAATGGAACCCCGTAGGTATTGCCACGGGTTAATGGAACCTCGGTGGGATTGTCACGGGTTATTGGAACCTTGGTGGGATTATCACGGGTTAATGGAACCTCGGTGGGATTGTCACGGGTTACTGGAACCTCGGTGGGATTGTCACGGGTTAATGGAACCTCGGTGGGATTGTCACGGGTTAATGGAACCTCTGTGAAGTCGTTCTGGGTTACAGGAACCTTGGCGAAGTCATTCAGGTTGTTAAGGGTTACTTGAACCTTGGGAGAGTCATTCTGGGTTATGGGAACCTCAGAGGAGTCATTCCGGGTTGCAGGAACCTCGGTGAAATCGTTCCAGGTTGCGAGAACCTCGGTGGGGTTGTCACAGGTTACTGGAACCTTGGGAGAGTCATTCTGGGTTACTGGAAACTCAGAGTTGTCGTTCCGGGTTGCAGGAACCTTGGCAAAGTCATTCAGGTTGTTACGGGTTACTGGAACTTTGGGAGAGTCATTCTGGGTTATGGGAACCTCAGAGGAGTCATTCCGGGTTGCAGGAACCTCGGTGAAATCGTTCCAGGTTGCGAGAAATTATTAGTCTATTAATAGTACGCTATGATGCAGTCAAACTACCGCCAGCTAGGCAGAACAGTGATTCTTGTTTGTAAGGGAGGTTGGGATGGATAAGCCAATCAGGGAACAGGACAGTAATCCTACCATACAATTGTCTACAGAGCCGCTCTACCAGAGAGGTCACGTTCCCACGGTAGTAGTTTTTCAGCTAATCAATATCTAATAATGTCTGACGGCCAAGCATCACCATCGCCCTTATTAATAATTCATTGGGAAGCATTGACCCCTATTAAGGTGTCCCGCAGAGCCGGATTAAGCTTATGTGTGGCCCCTAGACATAGACAAATTATTAAGGTGTCTATTAACTATTAAGGTGTCCCCCATTAATGTTTGTGTCCCTCATTAATGTGTGTACGTCATTAATAGTTGTGTCCCTCATTAACAAACTCAGTAATTATCGTAAATCCGCATTTTACACCCCTTCCCGGATCCAGTAACACTTTGTAATTAACCTGAATCAATCCGCGTTTTACACCCCTTCCCGGATCCAGTAACACTTTGTAATTAACCTGAATCAATCCGCGTTTTACACCCCTTCCCGGATCCAGTAACACTTTGTAATTAACCTGAATCAATCCGCGTTTTACACCCCTTCCCGGATCCAGTAACACTTGGTAAATAAATTGAATCCGCGTTTTACACCCCTTTCCGGATCCATTAAAACTTGGTAATTCACGAAAATCCGTGTATTACACTCCATTCCGGATCCAATAAAACTTGGTAATTAACGAAAATCCGTGTTTTATACTCCATTCCGGATCCAACAAAACTTTGTAATTAACGAAATCCGTGTTTTACACTCCATTCCGGATCCAACAAAACTTGGTTATTAACGAAATCCGTGTTTTACACTCCATTCCGGATCCAACAAAACTTGGTAATTAACGAAAATCCGTGTTTTACACTCCATTCCGGATCCAACAAAACTTGGTAATTACGAAAATCCGTGGTTTACACTCCATTCCGGATCCAATAAAACTTGGTAATTAACGAAAATCCGTGTTTTACACTCCATTCCGGATCCAACAAAACTTGGTAATTACGAAAATCCGTGGTTTACACTCCATTCCGGATCCAATAAAACTTGGTAATTAACGAAAATCCGTGTTTTACACTCCATTCCGGATCCAACAAAACTTGGTAATTACGAAAATCCGTGGTTTACACTCCATTCCGGATCCAATAAAACTTGGTAATTAACGAAAATCCGTGTATTACACTCCATTCCGGATCCAATAAAACTTGGTAATTAACGAAAATCCGTGTTTTACACTCCATTCCGGATCCAACAAAACTTGGTAATTAACGAAAATCCGTGTATTACACTCCATTCCGGATCCAATAAAACTTGGTAATTAACGAAAATCCGTGTTTTACACTCCATTCCGGATTCATAAAATATATGAATCCGCGTTTTACACTGCAATACGGATTGCGTATTTCAGAATCCGCATATTACACTCAGTTACGGATTGTATGTAAATCCGGATCCGCCTTTTACACTCGCAAATCCGGGTCCTGATCCGTATCCGGATCCTGAATCCGGATCCGGATCCGCGTTTTACACCTACCCGCTCCAACGACCCATTCCCTACCAAACTACTCCGACTTGCCGCCGATCCACTTTCCCTACACTTGTGCTACTTATTCAACCTGTCAATAAAATACGGTTTGTTTCCCCGATTCACTAAAAATTGCAAAAGTTACTCCATTATACAAATCAGACGACCCAACAGACCCCAACAATTACCGTTCTATTATCTCTTAGTACTTAGTACTAAGTAAAATTCTAGAACAACTAATTAACGAACTATTACAATCTTACATAGTAACAAATATTCAATAATCACAATCACAATAATGAATGGGAGGAATGCCTGTTCACCACCATGGGTGATCTTACACAGTAAACCCTTCCTCTCTGTTTCCCAAGTTGCCTTGTTTCCCATTTATCGACCACTGAAGGATGAAAGCCGGGGTTGGGCTAGGCTGCAGCATTTAAAGCACTGTGCCCAAACAGTGCTGCCCCATCTAGGGATCGAACCCGGGCTCCCTAATCGGAAGCACAGTAATGTCACCACTAGACCAAGCTGCTGCTTGTATTGTTATGTTTAACAATAATGCTTTAGAGTCAAAACAACCACCTCTCACGCCCTGCTCTCCTTACAGAAAAAATAAATCAATTCCATGTTTGATAGCCATCATCCAAGATGTGCCGTATACATTGACCTTAAAGGGGCCTTTGATACCATAATATTATGGTTTTGTTCAGAAATGGAAAAAATGAGAAAGCGCGTCACCGGGGGTTGAACCAGTTGACCAACTGGCTGACCAACTTACTCGAAACCGTAGCAAAGACCCTAGCAGAAAGCCGGATAGGTAAAGATTGAAGAAAAAACCGCTGCCAACGACAGAATCTCACAACGGCTTCCAATGACAATACTAGGATTATCAGTCAGAGGTTGCCAGAGAGAAGTCTCACTTCTAGAGAGAGCCAAGCAATACCAGGGTAACAGTGTGGGATCTCTAGCTGATTGTCTGGCTGGATGGCGTTCCTTAGCCAATTGTATAAGATAAGAAACCCCATCATACTCACTTAAAAGCCCCTCACACCCTCCCCACCACCCCCACCTCACCACACCCTCCCCACCACCCCCACCTCACCCCAACCCCCCACCGAGACTATTAATTTATTCCTTCAAATAGCAAATTATTCCCCGATATGATGATACATATCAAGACGGGTCTGATATTCTTGATGACATTATTGTATCTGATCGGTTAAATTTATTTACTCGTGTTTTCAGCGAGTCCGGCAATGGAAAACGTAGATTTGGTGTCTGTGAGTATATCATATCAGAGGATAAACACCATTTTAATAGTTGTATGTTAATGAGTTTATTAACAATTTATTTTTTAATATTGTTTAAATTTGTGAGTTAACTGTTAATTTATTTAACTGAGGCCATTTTAATTTGTTTTTTTTATCTCCCAGATCGGTGGAGGATTTCTCTGTTACCATCCACCAACTGGCTGAGGTTGCCCAGCAACTGCGAGACGTGGATCACCCGGAGAGTCGGCGGGTTGCCACGCGACAGGCCCAGATCGAGAAGCTGTACGCGGGACTGCGGGATCTCGCAGAGGAGCGCCGGGCCCGGCTGGAGGAGACGTTGCAGCTGTTCCAACTGTATCGGGACGTAGACGATCTGGAGCAATGGATCGCCGAGAAGGAGGTGAGGCATTGTGTGGAGGGGGCGGTGGGGTGGGGGGGGGGGGGGGGGTGGGGGGGGGGGTGGGGGGGGGGGGGGGGGGGGGGTGGTTGGGCTAGAATACAAATCAACGAGCCCAAATAGTGCTGCCCATCTAAGGATCGAACCCGGGCCTCCTGATTGGAAGCCCAGGAATGTCACCACTACACCAAAGCTGCTGCATAATTTCTTGATTATTGTATTATAAATATAGAGCCACAATTTGTATACTTTCTTTCTGAAAATCTTCCACTTGTTTCATTATTTAGTTTATTATTTTAACTAAACTATTAATAATCGTGATTAAATTGACTATTTTACTATCTAACTTATTGTTAGGTGGTGGCCAATAGTCGCGAGTTGGGCCAGGATCTCGACCACGTGACCCTGCTGCGTGACCGTTTCAAGGACTTTGAGCGTGACGTCACGGCGATTGGGACCGAGCGAGTGGGATCCGTTAACGAGGTGGCCGACGCTCTCATCGATAACGGACACACCGACGCGGCGATTATAGCGGAGTGGAAGGATGGGTTGAACGAATCGTGGCAGGATCTACTCGAGTTGATGGAGACAAGAGTTATGCAGGTGGGAATGATATGGGAGGGTCGATGTTATATTCCAAAACAATTCAACATCACATTATATTTAATGCGTTTTTTGGTCTTATAAAACGAATAGACTTTATGTCCCGCTTACACCGAGATTTATGTTATCTTAGTTTCACTTTTATCCAAATTTTTGTAGGAAATAATACCAACATATTCCTGAAAAGGCAATAAAACATTGAAATATTTGTATATAATGCAATATAATAATATCTATTATTACTGCGACTAGACGACTAACTGTAATTGGAGTTACTGGGTATTGTTAGGCAGTACAAAGGAGTATTTTATTTCCCGAAAACTACTAACTAATATTATTTGAAACACAATAACTCGCACACACGAATAATAAATATCTTATCGAACTTATATTATATAGAACTCGTCTTGTATTTGCAGCTGCAATCCTCCTGGGATCTCCACAAGTTCTTCTACGATTGTCGCGAGTGTCTGGCCCACATCGCGGAGAAGAAGGCCGCCATGTCCGAGGAGTTGGGCAAGGATCGCGCCTCCGTAGAGAACATACAGAGGAAGCATCGGGCCTTCGCGGATGAGTTGGCGCCTCTAGCGGAGGAGGTAGGAACGTACTACCCGGGTTGGGGAGTCGACGTACCAAACGCGTATCACATTGTGTCATGTTTTGTGGTTTTGGCAAAGTTTTCACTGTGAAGAGTCGAAAAAATTCCGGACAATTTTCAGTTTGTCGATACCGGATACGCCATTGCGGGTTTGGCAAAACCGTGCCACTTTTACCTTATTGTTATTACTCTGGGTTGTCATCGTGGGAATTTGAGACTACAATTTAGTGTCATTATTTAGTACCTTCTTAGTAACATTGTAGATGGTAAAATCGTGACGCTTTGTTATATTTTTGGTGACATTATCGTGACGATTTGTGACAATATATTTGTATTTAACTATTGTGATCACAGGTGAAAGCAATCAGCATGGAGTCTGCAGGTCTGCAGTGTAGGTACGCGGGTTCGCGAGCCAAGGAGATCGTTTATCGGGAACAGGAGGTCATCAACGCCTGGAAGTTCCTTCTCGCTGTTATTGACGGGAGGACCGGTAAACTGGCAGATACCAACGATCTATACAGGTTGGTACTGAACCGGTACTGATACTGTTATTGGTACCGGTAGTCCTACTGGTACTGGTGATGGCCCTCTCACGAATTAATTAGACTAATAAGACCTTCTAACGGCAATTCTACTTGCGCCACTCTAATTACTTTATAGATAATTCAAATTATTTTTTTTTATAAGACAAGGAACCCCAAACATCTATGAATAATAATAATAATATAAGCCTGTAAATAATACCACTAACCCTGAGGTTATTGCGAATTAACATCGGTTGCAACCTGAAGACTCTTCTATCTTTGTCTTGGCTGTTAACCTGTAAGTCAGGTGGGGCGCCACACTAACTCCCAAGGGCGAATACTCTATAATCCAACCCTTTCTTTAACCCTACGACACAACAGAGCGAAATTTCTAAATAATTTTAGGTTTTTATGAATTTGAACCAGCGCTGACAAACAGCAAATCACTATTATGACACTAACCCGGGTAGTTTAATTAACGCTAATTAATTACGTAATTTTAACCGATAACTTTCAGATTCCTTCAGATGGTTCGGGATTTAATGTTGTGGATGGATGACGTAATACGACAGATATCTAGCGCGGAGAAGGCGCGTGACGTCAGCGGGGTTGAGCTGCTGATGAACGGTCATACGAGTATCAAGGCGGAGATCGACTCGAGGGACGCGAGTTTCGCCGAGTGTATAGTCCTAGGGAAGGCCCTGTTGTCCAGACGACATTACGCCAGCAAGGAGATTAAAGAGAAACTCCTGGGGTTGGGAACACGAAGGGCTAGTATGATAGCCGACTGGGAGCACAGATGGGAGTTCCTACAGCTACTGCTAGAGGTCGGTGTTCTAATTGGCCTTCCATTCTAATTAAATCATGTCTACTTAGTTATTTCCATTTAGTTTATCACATTGTCTACTTTTCCATCTTGTTTTTTCTTAACCTTGTCTACTATATTTTCCTTAGGTTCATCAGTTCGCCCGCGACGCCCACGTTGCTGAGGGTTGGCTGATCGCCCAGGAACCCTACGTGAGAAGCGGCGATCTTGGCGACACGTTAGAAGAGGTTGAGAAACTTATTCGTAAACACCAGGCCTTCGAGAAGGCGATACAAGGCCAGGATGAAAGGTGGGTTATTTTGAGATAGAGACACTTTGACCCTATTTATTTTAGCATTGATATTAATTACTGACAGCTACTAACTACGGAGCCCCTAAGAGGACATGAAATCCTCGTTTTTTTTTATTATTATTCTTAGTATAGATGTCCGCTAACTCAATATATTGAGTTAGAAGACACATGTCCGCTAACTCAATATATTGAGTTAGAAGACACATGTCCGCTAACTCAATTTGTTGAGTTAGAAGACATGCCATGTGATTTGTCGCTGCCATTTTTAGAGGTTTATTTGAATAAAGAAAACCTCTATTTTATTATACTTGTAGCCTACATTATTTTGAGAGTGACAGTGAAGTAATTATAATAGAAACGTTTCGTAAAATTATACTATGAGAAGGGTCTGACGCAGTTTGAAATTAGATATAGTTTAGGAAAACACGGATTTGATATAAGTACACGCCACTTACGACGAATATTACGGCCCTTGGATTTGAATCGCCATAAAAACTACAGTGACCTCGATGATGTAGTGACATTTATACATTCGGAGATAACGAATGGGTCAGCCAGACTTCTAGGATATAGAATGATGCACACCCGTTGCCTGCAACATCGCTTGATGGTCCGAAAAGAGGATGTACGTTCAATACTCCGGGAGTTGGATCCCGAGAGTGTCGATTGGAGGCGATCTCGCAGATTAACGAGGAGAGAGTATTTTGCAAAGGGACCCAACTATATTTGGCACCTAGACTTGTGAATTATAGCAGTATAGGCTAACTGCAGAATAACCTAAGTCATATAGCTTTATAGTCTCTTGCTAGCTAGTATGTTATACTGGAGTAGAACTTAAATAAACTTCTAGAAAGGGCATTGACCAATCACATGTCATGTCTTCTAACTCAATATATTGAGTTAGCGAGCATAGAGTGTTAGGTTGCCCTTCTTGGGAACTGGCACCAACTTATTTGTTTTCATTTTCAACTTGTTGCCGTTAATCCTTGCACCACAGGGATGTCACCAAAATCCCCAAACACTGGGCACCGGATCATTGCGTTTGTGGTGAAATTGGATTAAGTCAAGCAGATCACAAAAAGTAGAAGTTGTTTGAATGTTTGATTTATTCTTCCAAGTAATGAGATTATAACAATATTAATAAGCCTACACCGTACAAAATTATTTAATCAAGCAGCGAACTTTATTTTAGTTAGATTTTATCCCCCCTCAAAGGACCGTCGGTAATCCACCGGGTCTATCCCTTGCTTTGCCTATAGTGTCACCGTAACCTGAATCCTTTTCAGGCTCATGCTGATGCTACGCTGACCGGGCTCCGTTCGGCTGTCCGTTGGGTGTCTGTCGGTCGGCGAGAGAATGCAGTCTCAGTGATGCTGCATGTCACTCCGTCTGGTCGGTAGTAAGTCGACCCTTCAGCTTACCCCGGCTCACCTCTCGCAATCCCTTTTGGTGTTGGTCCTAAGACAAGTCAAGCAGCTTAGCTCGGGTGTCGGCTGTCCCTGTCCCTTTCTCCCATGCTCTGCTTCTGCTTTGTCATCATAGTTCGAATCCTTCTCAGGCTCGCACTAAGCTGACGGGCGCCAATCTGGAATTGTCCCTTAGCACAAGGCTAGGCCTAGGCCTAGGCCTTGGAATCCAGGAAATCTACCTGGTGTCAACTCAGTATTGTATTGATTTCTGGGAATCCTGGCCCCTTTAAAAGCACAATGAGTGACGATTTTGTGTTTAGTCGTCATTAAAAACCGCCGTAACTATAAACTCTCTGCCGTAACTATAAACTCTCTGACCTTCCGGTCTTTCGCGCACGGTGCCCGGGACTTTTCGGATTATTCTCGTTTATTTCCTGTATGCCCGGCACTGTGATCGAAAATAAACAAACTTCAAAGATTCACAAATTTAATGAACCTGCAGTACAAAATGACAGTTAATTATTTTACTTTATAGGACTACCGACTTTCTTTTATAAGATTTTAACCACCCCAACTAAACTTTTGACTCTATCGCTCGCGGTGCTCCGTCTGTCGGTCCCTCACGACGCCCTTATTCAGAGTACTCCGAGTCCTTATCAGGATCGTACTTACGCCGACCAGCGCACCACATATGGAGTTGTCCCTAGGCTGTCAGGAGCTCTACCTGAAGCCACAATACTTGAATTCTTTGAACTTCAGTGGTCCTTTATAACCAGAAAAACTGTCCCGATTGTTGTGAGTTTAACAGAAAACCGAATTCTATGAGTTCTTAAGAAGTGTTTTTTGGGGTTTTGAATTTCGTAATTTTGGTTTTATGGTCCCCGGGGGTCTGATTGGAATTTTCGTATTTAAAGAGTTTAATAAATTAATATGTGTCCGGTGTGGAAATTAAAATAATGCGAATGCAACTGTCTCACAGCGTTACCTCAGAGCGGCTAACCGACAAAATGAGAGAAACTATTTACTTTATTGACAACCTCCTCTACCTATTTATTACATTTTCATAACGTTTTCCTATTTTAGGTTCAATGCGTTAGAACGCCTAACCACAATGGAACTAAAGGAGACGCGACGAAGACAGATTGCCGAGTACAAGTTGACCCATCCGGAGTTCACAGAGGAGTTGTCGCCGATAACTCAACACCGGAAGGAGTTTATCGAGGAGTTTATCAAGTCCAACGAGTTGTACGACCGTCCCCCTACGCCGCCGCCACCGGCTGAACCGACGGGGACGGCGAGGGTGTCGGAACCGGGTTCCCCAACACGTGCGAGCGCTCTCGTCTCCGAGAGTAAACCCGTGGTGGCGGGCGTCGCCACAGAACTGAAGGCGGCGACGCCGGCAGCCGGGGAACCAGCCGCCGCAGCGACGGCCCCCGAGGCGTCCCAGCTGGAGGGCCCGTTGTCCCGAAAACACGAATGGGACAGCCACTCGAAACGCGCGACCAATCGCAGTTGGGTAGCGGGTTACGCGACCGCAGCCAATCAGGAGCTCCGCTTTTATAAAGACTCTAAAACCGCGAAATCCGGAGGTCCACTGGTCCACGGGGATTCCCCCGTCCCTCTAGCGACGGCTACCTGCACTCCGGATCCTAAATATAAAAAGAAGAAACACGCGTTCCGTGTGAAGCAAACCGAAGGCGGCGCTGAGTGGTTGTTCGTAGCCAAGGACGACGCCGATCTCAACCAATGGGTGGACGGGTTGACGGCGTTGTGCGGGGGCGGAGGCGCCGAGGGTGGGGATTCCCCCTCCAAGTCGCGGACCTTCACGGAAGGGGTTCAACCCCCGGGCGCTTCCGGGAAGAAAAAGGGGGGATTTTTTACTTTGAGAAAGAAATAAACTTAGCGGGAAATATAGTCGGTAATGGACACGCATATAACGGCAGCTACGGCGGAAGAATCTTCTAGTTTTATAATTTTTTTTGAAGAAACCAATTCGCATGTTTTCATTTTGGTATATATGAATATTGCAGTGCTTAACGGGAGAGGCGAGATGTTTACGTTTCCATGTTATTTATTTGGCGCTTATTAATGTTGGAGTAAATAATAACTAAAACACTTATTTATTACTTTTATTAGACAGCGGATTTGTGTTCTTACAAAGTTGATTATTCGAGGTATTATTGTTTTTTTTATATTCGCCTCTCTTCTAGTTCTTATAGCGGAGATTCTTTCCCACTCCTTTTATCAATAAAATGTAATTTTTACTGAATGTAAAAACTTTATCAGCCCAATGTTTTCTCTCTTTATATTGATTGGGAATTTTCTTTTTATTCCAGAAACTATCGTTGAAGTTATTACGTCACAGAATCTATTGAGTTATAAGCCGTAATGTGCTCGAACCACTATTGTAATATTGTCCGACAGTGTTCCGACATTGTCCGACAGTGTTTGCCACCCACTACGTCCGACATTGTCTGTGAGCGACACTTTGAGAGAGACGCTCACTGAAACTGTGTGCTGTATATCATTATTGTCTCACCTAATTGATTTCTTACAAAGTCATCCATTTTATCGGATACAATTTGTCCAGACTTTTCCGCCTTTTGCACAATTTAAATATACTTTTCGTCATTAGAATTGAAACAATTATGAGCAATTATTGTTTGTCGCATAATTAGTAATTAGGCCTATATAGTTTAGTAATGTTTTCTTTGATGCTTGTCTCAACGTTGCTTCTGTACCAACTCTATACTGGTAGTGAATTATTATTCGTTATTGCAGTGCATTCTCTTAATATGAGTTAAAGAATAAAACCAGAGTTACAATAATAATTAATTATTTGCGTTAATCACATGAGATTCATCGCATCTCGAGTTATTGAATTCCCATTAATAATTCATAGAAATCAGATTGATTTGTTGAACTTTGATCCCCAACTAGAAAGCCAAACCTATTAATTCCATTCCAACTAACTATATGGTTGTCAGTCACTAGTGATTGATATGAACTTATAATGTCACTATAGTTTTATATTACAGTCTGCATTACAATGCTTTTAAAGGACAACAATTTTTTGTGGGAGATAAAGAAGAAATGTTGTAGAAGATAGAGTTATTTGAGCAACGGTTATCTAGATTGGTGTGTGTCTGTGTGGATCATGTTAAACCTTGTGTAAACATTGGCGATACAAGTCACACTTAATGTAGAACTATTTAATAATAATACGAAGTTATGAATGCACGCAAGATGGCGTATCTATTAAACATAATTTGAGTTTATACCACCAGAGGTCGCTTAAACTACTTCACCTTTAGAGAAAAAAACTAAAAATAAACACAATAAATTTAAGCTGATGCTAAACCATATACCTTTCTGTACGTCTTTGGAAACCAACTCTGATCGAATTGTAGCCATGACCTTAGACAACATGTACGACAGCAACATAACAGTGTAGGACTACTACTACTACTACTACTAGGATCGGCATGCTGCATTGCAGCTGCATTTTTAAGAATGCTGTGCCGGCTTGTCAACAAAATTGCGCCGCCACAACTCCCTATCACCCATGACATTTGCTAGATCATCCGCATCTTTAAGGCCAGTGTCCTTTAAGATGCGTCTCAAGAAAGTCATGGGCTGTCCACCATGCTTATTCACTCCATGAGGCTGCCAAAGTACAAGATTATGCACTGGCTGGTCCTCACGGCGAAAGCAATGTCCTGCAAAGCGGAGGCGATTTTGTTCTAGTGTCAAGCTTGGGGGAACCAATGAGACACCTCCAATGTTACAGTACATAACAGCAACATAACAGGAGTAGGACTGTACATGCCATACAACAGCGGAGAGACATATAGCGAAATGAACTACATACTGGAATGCGGCAAACTATCATCACTACTCGACGACGCTAAGCAAAATGGAAACGAGCTCCTGGTAGCAGGCGACATCAATGGAATCCTCCCACACCACAATCAATCAAATAAGAAATCCTTCGGCAAGTTGTTCACCGACAATATCACAGAACCGTTTCAGTTACAAACCACAAACAACGCACCAATAACCACAGGTGGACATGCAAGCTTTTTCTTTAGATCAAAGAACAAGACCATCCTGCGAGAGTCACTGATAGACTACATCACTAACACCATGGGCATAGGATACGGGCTTTCTACAACCCATACCTACAAACCAACCTTCGACAACATATCAGATCATACACCAATTATGTCCACGTACAAACTACCAGCATACACCGACAACCAACATCTACCACTACCTTCTAAACTCAGCAAATGCCGTGTTTTCCTATTTAACAAGGCAACAGATGAGGAAAAGAAACAATAGAAGAAGCAAATTGAACGGGCCCTTCAAAATATCAACAACACAAACAATATAGACAATTCCACAACAACAAACCAGATGGCGGATCTCATCACAAACATAATACTACAGGCCGCAAAATCCCACATTCCTTCAATAGTGCCAAAAAAACTAAACAAATGGAAAAGAAGATGGAAGGACACTTCAAAACCACCACAGGAAAACACAGCAGACGCCAACGCAAATAGAAAATCCATACAAAGCCTTCAGCAGAGACGAAGCTGCAAAAGACTCGCCCATGAGGCATACAAGCAACACATCCTAAGCTTAGCTGAAAACTGCAAATTGTCACCCGAAAAATTCTGGAACACCTTAAAAGATGAGGAACAACAGTCGTCTGACATAGCCAACACAAACTCCGACAACATATATCGCCACTATAAAGCCTTCTTCGAATCAGAGCGAAACAACAGAGAGGAAATAGACACAAACACCCAACAACGCACACAAAACGCTAGTGAGCCCATCCAAAAGATCACCCCCCACCAGGTCGACGAAGCAATAAAATCTCTCAACAAACATAAATCGGCCGACATCAACAACCTATCTGCCGAACACCTCCTACACGGCAGAACAGTACCACTACTCACCCAATTCCTTGCAGACCTATACAACATGATGCAGTTAACCAGTACTTTCCCTGACAACCTATGTACAAGTTTACTAATCCCACACCTGAAGGGAAATAACCGCAGTAAGCATACAGAGCGATATCTATTCTCTCCATTCTGGTGAAACTCTGGGAAACAATAGTCATGCCGCAATTCACAAAAGAAAAACCAAGTGACCTCCAGATGGCGTACAAAAAGGGTATCAGTAGTGAAATGACATATTCCATGTCAAACAGGCTCATTAAACGCTTCACCAATGGCGGATCTACCGTTCACATGCTAGCGATCGATCTGACTGCTGCCTTTGACAGCATCGATCACAGAACACCTTTCGAAAAGCTACAAAAAACAGACATTAACAAACGACTAATTAATCTACTGGAAGCATATTACCACAACTCAACCGCCCACATGAGAACAGGCAGAAGGGTGTACACTGAACCTATCAAACTCGGCAAAGGAATACGGCAAGGAGGCATACTATCTGCCTGGCTCTTCAATTTCTACTTACAAGACCTCTTCGAGACCCTAGGAGAATCTGGGCTAGGACTACATCTCGGCACAGAATCTTACCCGGCCCTTGGTTACGCCGACGACCTATTGTTGCTAGCAAACCTTAAGGAAGATCTCCAACAACAAATCGACATATGCACCACGTTCTTTGCCAGAAATGGCCTCACTATAAACACAAAATAATCGCATTACGTAAGATGTACCGGTACGCAACCAAAAACAACACCAATTGAAGGTACGCAACCAAAAACAACACCAATTGAAGGCTACACCATACAAGTAGGATCAGTTTTCCTACGCGAGGAGGCCAGCTGTAAATACCTAGGTTTACCACTTCCAGGTACACCGCAAACGATCAGAGACCACATAACCAAGCGCTGCTGGTGGAACGTATCAAGGATGCGATCACGGGGCCTAACAGCCCACGACGTACCTCTACAAATCACCAAAAAAATCTGGAACACAATCTGCCTCCCGTCTATCGCATATGGTATTGCAAATGTGGATGACGCCTCTGTGACCCAACTATCAATAGTAATGCGAAAGGCGATGAGAACTAATTAGGCGATGCGTGGGGAACTACGTCTCAAACAACACCCTACACAATGGACACGACCTGGAATCAATCGTCGCACACAGCAGATGTAGACTCCTGTACAGCGCCGTCAACTCAGGAAACATAAAAATTGCACACCTCTACACAACACTGCTTAGCCAACACCTATGCGATACCTACACAGAACCAACTTTTGTCGAGTACTCCATTGCGAGTTGGAGGAGTAACCTACCCACCCTACACAGCATCGTAACAGCCTCCTACAACATAAAACTGGTGACCAAGGGCTCACGAAAACACTGCAAGCCCGTCCTGAGCACCAAGGACTGCTTCAACACGTGGTATCTCGAAAGTATCCTAAATATTCCAAACGCAAACTACTCCATAAAGAACCAATGCATACGAGACTACTACAAACTGCCGACACTCGACGCGAACAACCAAACAGGTTTCACACGGACTCACGTTCAACTCCACCACATAACAAGTACACAAATCACACGCATTTCCGATCATGACAAATACTATTTGATTTCATAATTCCCACCTCCCTATAGTCTATAATAATTATATTCATTTGTTTTGGTGCATACAAACAACACTTGTGCCTTCAACAACCCTAGCACTACCGTCAGACATCGTATACCCACTAATTTTACAGGTAACATGTGACTACATTGTAATGTAACCAATAGCATTGTTAATCTTAATTTTGTCGATTGTGTTCTGTTTCGTTTTTACTTGACCGACCATTTTATACGATAATAGCCGGTAATATATAATATAATAATAAAGAAATTACTTGGATATTTTTCTCATAAACAAGGGGTGGGGGTCGGGGTTGATAATTTATTTAATTTATTGATACAATCCAATATTCCCTATTTTCTTCCCTAATATCAATATTTATTTAAAATTATGTGACAGTTGATATAGTAGTGATATTCTTTACAGGAACAATAATTTTTAAATAAGTAGGCCTAAAAGTTTAAATAAATATTTTAAACAATCCAGCTGTTACTTGGAGTCCATTAACGTTGAATGAAACAGCTAATGAGTCATCCTACCGTGTGTGGGATCTGTGTTATCCTCCGGGGCAGTATAATTTTCAGACTCTTAATCGCTGCTCGTTTCCTGGTCTTGATCGACTTTGTTCTGTGATGTTCTGCATGGTGTTTCGATGGTAGCACAAACTTAGTTCCAATCGCACATTTTCAAAGGCGAACTTAGTTCCAATTGAAACGAATTTAGTTCCAAAATAAATGTTACAAAGCGAACTTAGTTCCAATCGAGGCGAACTTAGTTCCAATCCCAGAATATCAAAAGCGAATTTAGTTCCAATGCATGCGAATTTAGTTCCAATGCAAGCGAATTTAGTTCCAATGGTTGCAAATTTAGTTCCAATGGAAGCGAATTTAGTTCCAATGGATGCGAATTTAGTTCCAATGCATGCGAATTTAGTTCCAATGCATTCGAATTTAGTTCCAATGGATGCGAATTTAGTACCAATGGAAGCGAATTTAGTTCCAATGGATGCGAATTTAGTTCCAATGGAGGCGAATTTAGTTCCAATGGAAGCGAATTTAGTTCCAATGGAAGCGAATTTAGTTCCAATGCAAACGAATTTAGTTCCAATGGGTGCGAACTTATTTCCAATGTTTCAATCGTGGGGATAGCCACGAACTATTGCGTATTGCCACTATTTGGGATGGGTCAGGATCAACAATAATTGTAAAAACCTTCTGTCAATTTTTAAAAACGTATTATTATTAATGAATTAAATGTATAATTACACATTTTGAAATATATATTAATGACGAGTATACTGATACTGACTGACCGAGTCTGTAGTATTATATACTCAAGTCATGCACATTGTGCAATTTTCACAACAAATACAATATTTACCAGTTGCTTCGGTTTAGGATGTAGGGCGTAGTTTGGGTTAAGAGCTTGGGCGTTGTTTTTTACAATCAATATCATTTTAAATGATTAGATATAAATGAATTTAATTGAATTGTTTGGGTTAAGAGGTTGGGCGTTGTTTGGGTTAGTTATTTAGAATTATTATTTAACCATCCACCTAATAGTGTCATTAAACAGATTCTTCGCCAACTACGTGGCTCGCCCCACACCTGAAACATTGGAACTAAATTCGCTTCCATTGGGACTAAATTCGCATCCATTGGAACTAAGTTCGCATCCATTGGAACTAAGTTCGCTTGCATTGGAACTAAATTCGCTTGCATTGGAACTAAGTTCCCATCCATTGGAACTAAGTTCGCATCCATTGGAACTAAATTCGCATCCATTGGAACTAAATTCGTTTTCGTTTTTCTCTAGTTATTGGAACTAAATTCGCCTAAATTGCAACTAAATTCGCCCAAATTGGAACTAAATTCGTTTCCATTGGAACTAAATTCGCTTCCATTGGAACTAAACTCGCATGAGGCTTAAATTGGAACTAAGTACGGGGAATCGTTTCGATGATGTTTGTGGGTGTCAGTTAGTTGAGTAGAGGTAAACGGGATGTGCGGACATCATAGAGGTGCCTGCGGATTCCTTTCACGAAGACTGAATATTGGTCTACCACATCCACTCGATGTGGGCTGTCCCTTCTGGTTGGGCATCAGACATGTTGGGTCGGTTTAACATAAACAAAGACTTAAATTTGAATGTTAGTGGTTTTAATTGTAAGCTTCAGAATTGTAAGCTTCAGAATTGTAAGCTTCTTCAGTTATAATTTGGAGGTTTTTGTTGACTCCTGGAAGTTTTCTTTATCATTTAGCAATTCCACCAAAGCACTGCTCTTGGGGGGGGGGGGGGGGGGGGGGGGGGGGGGGTCGGGAAGCCCATGACTTGATTGTTCGCTCTACCGGGTGTTCCATAATGATTGCCCCCCCCCCCCCTGGCCAGCCAAAACTGCCAGACATGTACTTTAGTGTAATATAGGGTCAGCTTTGCAGGTTGCAGCCCTGTTTAAACAGTTATTATTGTAGTGGCGGGTCTCTCTCAAACAATAAAAAATATATTATCATTACATTACCGCCCATTCTCCCAGCTTATTGTTGCAAACCAATATCTATCTCATCTCCAATATACTCATTCGACCATTAGTGGCTGCCCCCATTCACAGCCGTTTATCCTATACAGATAAACAGCTGTATTCTTCCCTTCACTCCTGTTCAGCTATATTAGGTAGGTATCTCCACTGCGCTACAATCCCTTATTACCCATTAACCAATCAAGGCCCACCACACTGTCACCCCTATTATTACTTCACTGTATTTCTACAGCTTACCGAGCTCAACATTACTCATTCACTATAGTTGATCTCATTCCGCAGTTTCCCAAACGGAAACTCCCCCTATTAACACTCTTTATTACTTTGTATTCTTGACTCTTACGATATTTTACGTTTATATTATTAGATCTCTTATTATGTATTAATGTTCTTATGTTTCCGTTATCTTATTACCCCTTACCGCTTATAATCGTATATTATTATCTTATATATTTTCTATAATAAATATGCTCCTAATTCCCAATCAAATAAACAAATTATTCTTCTTTATGGGACGTAACCGTGTAAACTGGGTGAAATCCAACTATAGTTGAACATATTACAATCACATAGATCATCTTATTGTTTTATACACAAGAGCATAGCAACCGCTCTTACAGTTTGGGAAAACTCAAATAAAACTCTATGAAATTTACAATTATAAATAAATAAATTAAATTGTATATTAATTATTTTATTTCTTAGTAATTCTTTACTATACCACGTTACTAAGCTTTTGTAGCCAAGTTGGTATGTATTACAGTCTATTTAGGCGATTCTAACTACCGTAGCTAGACTTTAATTTTGAAGACGACACCTTTATTTAATTTGGATACAAATATGGACAACAAAGGTGTTCAAATGGACGACGAAATTCATTCAGCTTCGGAATCTGATGTATCCACACAGTCTGGTAAGTCACCTCTTACATCTACACGTATTGAAAACGTTATCTCACCAACTCCTGTTGCATCTGTTGTAAATCCTACCGTAGAAATGTCTAGTGAGAGTTCAGTACCTAATCTAACTCACGTAAAGAGAACGATTGCTGGTTATAAGGCTCATTTTACACGACGTTTCAATGAGTTTACCATTCAAAGGTCTGCTACATTCGACCCTACTAATATCGATTCTATATTTAATTCTTGTATTAATGTATACAAATCTTTGTGTAGTCACTATGAAAAATCAACTTTCGATTTCGAAAGATTTGGTTTTTCTGATGTGTCACGTGAGCTAGCTGCACAATCAGTAACTGTACTGTCAGACCTTGAATCTAAACTCAATGACATTCGCGAATATATTAATAGCAATGAGCAGACCGTGACTCAGACCCAGACATGTCGGAGTAACGCCATACCTATTGTAGTTGTGTCTTCAGATGTTCCACAGTATGTATCATCTCATGAACAATTGCAAGTTGGCGAGCTCAAACGTAATCGAACAATTTCAACTCACTCTGGCTCTACAGCACATTCTCGAGCCTCTACGAGCGCATCAGTTCGAGTTCATCGTGCCAAAGTCAAGCGAAAATTACTCCTGCTACAGCTCGAGCAGTCAGGAGCAGCTGCTCAGGCAGATCAGGCTGACACATTGATATTACAAAAATCAGAGCGGCAACAGAAAGAAATTACTCGCTTGGCAAAGGAACGTGGCCTACGCGATGCTCTTGCACTTGCAGCACTTGAAGAAGCTTTAGAGTTGAAATCACCTGAATTTGGAGAAGCAGAAGCAGATTATGTAGCTTCTGCGCTATTACAATCACCAAAAAGATCTCCCACGTATGACGTACCAATTGGTGTACAAACTGAAAGTAATCTTAACAATAATGTGACTGTTAATACAAGGATCCAATCAGAGTCTCCAGTCGACCCTGTTGCCATAGCAACCACGGGCCTACCTGTTAATGTGAGTGCCTCAGATTCCTATGAATCAGCACAAAATAATCTGCAGTCTAGTCAATCTCATTCCTACCCTGTCACTGTAGAAACAACGTCAGTAGTGTCATCTCAACTTCCAATTTTTTCTCTTACGTCTCCTATAAGACCTACTAGTGCGCTAATTAATAGTAGAGTTTCTGAAATTATCCCACTAGGTAATTTTTGTACAACTGGTCTCTTTATACCCCCAACATCGCCTTTTAATACTGCATCTTCCTTAAGTCAGTATTCTCAGAGATATCCTAGAAGTTCCTCGGCCGGACAATGCATTTATTCATCCTATACTTCTGGAGGACAATATGTCCCATCCTATCTTACTACCAGCCGGGAACAATATAGTCAAGAGGAGCCTGTGGCATTTACATCTCTTGATGTAAATAGCCTTACATGTCCATCTATATATGTTTCAACATACCCCATAGGGGGACAATTCCCCCACCCTTCCCACCCCATAGGTCAAAGTGTCCCATCATGTCCCATCAATGTTCCGGG
>JAUCBJ010002371.1:0-35318 GCA_032718475.1 Nemertoderma westbladi
TACGATCTGATAAAGTGCACTTGTACAAATAAGTGTGCAAAAGTGCAAATTTCTTAATAAGGTCAAATTATATAGTATTGGGTTCTTTTCTTTGCAGATACTTTATTTTCATATCAATATATTGTTTGGACCATACTGAGCGCATTAGGGGATATGCGTACAAATAACCGGCCCTTATGAGGCTTCGATTGGGTAAATTAATAAAACATAAGGTTGTATAGTATAATATTCTAAAAACCAGTGTGATATTAAATGCACTTTAAATAATAAATAGAAATCAAATAACAATTGGACCACACAATTAAAAACTCGCACAATTTTGTACTTATTATATCGCTTCAAATTAATTCAACAGTGGATATTTGTGGGAAGGGGGAAGTTACAGTGTGCATTCGGGGGAAGTTTGGTGAACTGCATTTATGCAGTGAATCCAAACTTCCCCATTTGATATATCATATACTTAAGACATGCTAGGGTGACGGGGAAATATTGTTACTGTCACACTTTGCTTCCATTTATCCTATCCTTTATTATTACCCCAGTCAGATAAGAGATAATAAATCAGTAAAAACTAAACTAAACTGTCTTTCATGCAAACAAATTTCTAACTAAAGACGGGTGAATGACCATGACCATGGAAATAATTTTAAATATAATTGTATATCAACTATTTGGGGAGGCTTCCAAGTTAAACCCGAAAACAATTATTTTGTTACATATATAGTAAATAACGTTGTATGTTCTTCTTCCTCTCATAATAAAATATAAATGAAATATCTCAGATAGCTATGCCCTGTAACATTTCACAACCAAAATGTTTCAGTGTGAAAAGTGTAGGCCTACAGTACCACACTCCGCCCAAACAACCGCAAACGCATAGCCAACAAATTTAACAAAAGGTTACATACATGTTGGGTTCATGACGAGATCGCATAATATAAAGTAAAAAATTAAGAGACGGGCCTGGCTCTCCTCCACTTTCTTACCCAATGGATATGTTGTTGTAATAATCTAATATTGGGGCGACTTTCTCTCGGTGGGGATTATTATACATTTACCAAGAAATGTTAAGCATTACAGGCCAGACAAATCGTTACAGGGCGGACTCGTTTTAAATGCCAAATAAATTTTTCAACGGCGCAAAAGTGATTGTCCATGGGTCCCCATGAAATTCCTGACATCAAGAGCTTTCAGAAAATATATTGGTTTACTATATTTTGGAGAAAAATATTTTGGAAAAATTTACACCCGTTTTGGCCAATTTTGGTGAGAATGGGCCAACAGTAGGCCTACTATGTATGCCTTAATTGCTCAACAGGGCACAAGACTACGGTATACACCACTCTACATGGGCCCAAGTACAGTATAGTAGGGTTTGACCGGAGCTAATTTTTTTGCCGGAGCCAGGTACCGGTCCCGAGCAACAGATTAAGCTACGATCGTATTAATCAGACCCCCAGAAGAACCCTGCTGAGAAGACCGATCGCATATTTACAATTTCGGTAATGACATAATGACATTATGTCCCATAAATATACAACTTTTGGTAGTATATTTGGGATTGGCTTTGATGTTTGTAATTGTATGTAAATTGTTATAGCTTTATATAGCTAGATATAGCTTTAGGTCTGCGTACGGTAATTAAAAAAAATCGTTTTTTTCGGAGAGAGAGAATTTGACTTTTATAGGTATGGATCAGCTTAGTACAAGATTATATAAGAGTTTGTTATATATTATAATAATGAATTATTTTCTTTAGTTTTTATAATATATTTGTAGTATATGTTCGGAGGTGTGGATATGGATGCTGATTGCGACTCGCCGGATAATAGGGAAGAAAGTCAATCTCAATTAGAGGATTGTTATATCTGCGGGGCCAGTATCCCTACCGACGGCACCACAACCTTATATTCTTGTAGACAAACAGACGAAACGGTAGGAGTTTGCAATATGGTTTTAGTAATGTTCATATTAATTAATGTTCATCTTCTATTTTTTAATCTATTCTATTATGCTATTATGGATCCAGTTAAGCACCACCCTGCGCGGTATTCATAGTTTAGTAATTCATATATTTTATTTGAAAAAGGCTCTTTTACTCACTAATATTTTTAAATTTAAGTTAATTAATCTAAATTTTTTTCACTAAATTTCCACAAAATTAGTTGAAAAATGCTTTTTTTAATTAACTAATTTTTGCTTACCGTGCAGCTAGCTCACAATCTTCCCGCTGTACAGTACCTACTTGTACCAAACCGGCACAGCATTATTAAGCCGGCACAGCATTCTTAACAATGCAGCTGCAATGCAGCGTGCCGATCATAGGCTAGGTACTTGTACACGGTAACACAGTAGGCCTAATACTGTCTGACTGTACAGTAGGCCTAGTACTGTCTGACTGTACAGTAGTATCTGAATACTGGAATTGATGATAGTGGATAGACCTGTCTCACCCTCAGATCCTACAGAATGGCTGTTAGCAGTACCGGACATTATGGTAGGCCTAAATATTGACGATCTGTACATGCTCGAAAATTGAGCATGTTGACTCGTTGGCATTTAACACTCGCTTCGCTCGTGCTAAAAACCTGCCAACTCAAAAAACTCAACCACTCGGACAGAATATTTGAATTTCGCTAAATTGAAATTGAGTGAAAAAAGCGGTGTTTTCCGCTTACTTTTTTTTATCGAATAACAGTCCTTTAATTAACTCTCGATTCTTCGATGTTCTTCCCCGATCCAGTAATAAACTGGATCGGATTTTGGATATCATGAAAATTATATATCCGGATCCGAGTTTTACACCTAATCTACAAAATGTGTTAGAATTACTGTAGAGTGAAAACACAGAAAAGTTGCCAAAAAGCTCCATAAATGTTGGACAATGTATAATTCCACTTCTACTAATCGAAATTTCATAAAATAAAGTGGGATGCCTTCAATTCTAAACAATATTGGACACCACATCTGTGCAGCATATTATAACAGTATAGTTTCGTAATTAACTCTTGAATGCAAAAAATATAGGGAAAATGCAAATAGCTATTTGTACCTTAGTCTTACGTAAGTAGTAGGGGTTTGCACAGCTTTGCGACAGTTAGACCCAACTGACACCCATTGGGTGTCATATGACACCCTATTATCAGCCATAGGGTGTCATTGGCGCCAGACTGCCTGGGTGACACCTCCTAATTAGGCTAATTAGACCCTAATTGATAGGTGGCATCAATTAATTAGTACAATTAAACCCTAATAGGTGTCTTACGACTCCTAATTAGGGTATAATTGATTATCCTAATTAATCAGACTGATTAGCGCCCTGACATACAATGGGTCATCAGTGTTGTCTAACTGTCGCAAAGAGGAGCAAAGGGTGTCATAAGTGACACCGCGGCTCTTTTATTTATTAATACTTATTTATTTGTATTTAATTTCAATTTATTTAATTGTATTTATGTTTACTTTATTTATTTGTACTTAATTTTAGATTTACCAATAAATTAGTTTTATTTATTTATTTTATTTATTTATTTATATTCGTACATGGCAAATAAAATATATATATATATGAATAATGCACAGTACACCAATAATGAAAGTAATGGTTATATAACCTAGCACAAAAGTCTATATTAGCGCAGATAATAATAAGCATAATATAATAAGCATATTATAACGTAGGGCGTCTCATACAATATAAAAGAAAGAAATTAAATTGTAAGTCTTTTATAGCTACACCGGCACCAACAGCCGACAACCGACTGCAGACACCGACACCAGACAACCGACAACTGTTATTACTAACACAAATGAAACTGGAACCTGCATTCCTGACAATCGCATATTGTTTTGGTTATAATAACTTGTCACTGCAACCTGCTCCTTTCGCTTAACGTGTATATAGCGGGTGTCTGTTTGTAGGCTGTCTGCCTTCTGCCATCCGTAAAGCGTCTACTCCTAATTTGCTCTTGTTTATGGGTTTTATTAGCTGATAAATTAAAAAATTGCACTATAAAATCGAAAAGCACATAGTTTTTAGTAATCACAAAAATATAAATTTAAATATAGATAATGTAGGTAATAACACTAAAAATAATAAACAAACCCAGTAACAATCAAATACATTAATATGTGATAAATATTAATTATGATTTGTTAATTTTAGTCATAACAAAGTATACAGTTCCTACTGTATGAAGTGATATTCAAATTAAAGTGTAAATAGGCCAACTTCAGCTTCACACCTACTGTTTTTACCAAGTTAACAACCAATCCTAAAAAGCAAAAATCAGGCTAAGGGCTCTAAAATACTGTAATAAAATTTCAACAACTTTCAACCACAACGACATATATTCTTGTAAAAAATACTTTTATTAAGCTTTCTGAACCTCGTATACCTTTATTTTCACTCCCTACCTTCGTTCGTTTGTGTAACAAACAACTCAGATAAGCATACTGTAAGGTTACTTTACAGAGAAGCAACAGTATTTATTGTAAATTAGTTACCGCGACACCCGCGGTAACTATAATTAATAATTATATTATAAAGTAATATATATATTATATTATTATAAAGTATAATTAATAATTATATTATAAAAGCCATATAATACCACTAAAATTAATAAGAGGAATGAAGATTACGACGCTTAATAAGATGAGACGTAATTCACAATATCAAGTAACTCTACTCTGGAGAAGCCTTCAACAGACATATTATCTCTGGCGAGTACATTACATAGATCCTTACATACACCAATTCGCCACAAGTTATCACTAGAAGTTCTAGAATATACCAACACAGACGAAACACATTTAGCATTTAGGTTAAATAAATTATCAATATTACAAACATTGGCAATGCGCCTTAGATTTAACCCAGTTCTCGTTCTATAATCAAATTCCGTTAGATTAGGAACCATACTGAGGTTCACGGTAGGAACCACGCTGAGGTTCACGATAGGAACCACGCTTAGGTTCATGGTAGGAACCCCGCTGAGGATCCGGGAAGGAACCACGCCGAGGTTCCGGGTTGGAACCACGCTGAGGTTCCGGGTAGGAATCACGCTGAGGTGCATGGTAGGAACCACCCTGTGGATCAAGGAAGGAACCACGCTGAAGTTCCGAGTAACCTGTCCCGGTCCCCGGCTGATATGCTGAAGACGGAGGCTGTCTGAATCGTGAGTTACCATAGTTTGGGTTGTATGGTGTCTGTATGAGACCCGCCTGATGTGTTGGCATCGCGTTGGGTAGCCGCCACGGCGCTGGCCGCGAGTAGATCACCGGTCGAGTTGGAATGTCACCTGTGGTGGAATTATCAGGAGCACGATCACGCTCAGATTGCGGTCTTACCTTGTCGATAATAGATCGCACTAGTAGGCGAATATTGCTTTCTTTAATGTGTTTATTGTCATATAAATGAGTAAGTAAAATGTTCGAATGATCAACATATGTGCAGTTATTCTTACTCGTTATTCCACTGATCAACTCATTTAGTTTATCCACCTCCTTGTCTTTTCTACATAGTACCGACGATACAACTACATGACACCTCGGCCATGTTTCCTTTGCAAACTTTACTCCATTTTCTATATATTTACACACCTGATGGGCCGTCTCCTTGTCGAAGTCATTTGTTCCGGTTAATATAAACACAGAGTCGATGTTTTTGTGTTTGTCCGACGCGGACTTTAATACGGATTCTATTTGAGCCGCTTTGGAGCACGGTACCATCTTGGCGTCTCGACGTATTTTTCGGGGGTATATATATTTTCTGTTGCTGTCCATCACCAGTAGGCAGCGTATATCCTCATATTTGGATGGATTTTGTGCGGTGAATGGAGGGGAGCTAGGTTGATCTGTAACTTCGGTGCTATCATGGTGCTCCAGTTCCCTTACCTCGGGTCCGGTATTCACCTTAGCCTGTTGCGAGTCTATAGGCAACTCTACTACCGATTGATTTCCATCGACCTTTGTCTCCTCTGATTGAGTCTTATTCGACAGCAGGTCTACTTCACTAACCGTATCGTAGTTGGGTAGATCTGTTTGCGTCCCATTTGCATTTCCAGGAGTTAAGGTTAACTTACTTTGCTCCTGACTTTCTTGTTTGTTGTCCATATTATAATCGTTTGAAGTATTGTTGCCTTCTTCCAGTAAATGTACGTGATCCTGTAGTTTCGATATTATCTTCATATTGTTCCTATTGGTTTTAAGCAACTGTCCCCATTGTAGCTCCAGTGTTTTCATCCTCTGGTCTAGATCTATGTAGTTTGTAGGCTGTGTAGCAACATTGGAATGTGGATCTGGATATGCATGTTGAGTCATCATTTCGTCGCCGCTTTCGCTGTCTGTATCCGAAACATTATTACGAGAGACTGTGACGGTGTCATTCAGCGGCACTGCGACCTCGAATTTGTTGACATAGGAGTCATCCGGACTTCCGACGCCAACATCCGTTATCAGTGGATCGTCACCACTGATGTTGACTGATCCTATAGGTATAGGCCTATAGCAGTATAGGAAATAGGGGCTGGAGATGGGCTTGGTACCGGTAGGCGTAGGTCTAGATTTTGGTACTTTCCTGGGGCAGAGTTCCGTCTACCAGTACCCGTAGGCCTACTTGTACATGATTCCCTAACAAAGCGTACCTGCGCGTGTTCATGTAGTCGCTGTACAAAATCGTTTCTTGAACCAGTTGTTTCCAAACCAAGTCTAGTTATAGTTAATTCGGCCTTCAGATCCGGTACAAACCATTCTTCATAATTTACAATTCCGGTATCGGTACCGGTATTGGCGGTTTCAAAAGTATCGGTATCCGATGTGCTGGTTAACTCTAATCGCGATCTTTCGCGATCCACTGTTGCTGCCATTTTAGACGGTCGTTGATAATAGCATCAGTCAGATGGAAGAGTCAGTCTTGCAGTCAGTCAGTGCTTCAAATTTTAGTTTTTTAGTTTCAGTAATCATGAACTACCGGAATTGCACTACGGCAGTACGGCACATTCAGATAGCAGACAGATTGATCTGCTCCGTATATTAAATAATGAACTTTGTGATGCAGAGGGACGACCAGCATTGCACTAGCTCTGATGCCAGAAAATAGCATCATCTCTATACGGTTTAACCGTGTCATTCCAACCAGGTAACACTTCATTTTTTGAACTACTGACATTTTTACCCCCAACACTAGGAAGGATATGACACGCCTCCTCTACACTATCTAATAACTTCAAAGCATATGATTCAATATATAATAAATGCGTTGGATCTACACAAAATACATCACTGCAAATATGGCACTTTTGAAACATATCAATGTTGGATAATTTGTCATTTAAAATAGTTACAAATTAATTTGTCTGTTCAGCGTCGGCCCGTGTAAAATTATGTTTCAAAGGAAAATTCTCTCTGTCCAATGTATTAGCTGGTGCTGATGCTGAAAATTTCATAAAAATCGGGCTGTGATTTGACAGATTTGCATCTGAATGTAAAACGCCACCTTCTATACAAGAATCAGCAATTATGTCAGAAATGAAAAAATGATCAATGGTGGAATGATATAAACGATTATCAACACAATGAGTATAAGTAGAGTCTACCGTATACAGGTCCCATAAACGATGCAGTCCTAAATATTCCAGGCAGTCCTGAACTGCCCGGACATGAACAGTACTACGTGTAAAATCAGCATTAATATCTCCAGTCCATATAATATTATTAGAATTAGCTGTATTATCGAATAATTGCTTAATGTCGGAAATTAAATTACTGTAACTTCCGGCAAAAAAGTCGCAGACTGAAAGTCAGTAGGAAAATACGTATTTAATAATAAAAATGAACAATTAGGTAATTTAACCGAAACAGCTTGCAAACATGAATTGTTTGTTTTGACAACAGATACAAACTTTGAGATATCCTTATTCCAAAGAATACATAAACCGCCACTAGGTAAAAATGCAAAATCACAATCTGGAAAATTCTGCTTAAAAATTAAAGATCCGTGCTCCAACAAAAAATGTTCTTGTATACAAACTATTTGGCAACCGAGCAGAAGAGATTTAATAAACTCAATTTTATCTAATGCAAATCCTGTCGAGTAAATAGAGGAAATACAAAAATTTGCTATTGTGGTGTTATTTAGGATAGCCATTTCAAAAGAGTATATTTAAAAAAATACATAAACAAATCCAATATAAATAATTATGAAACAAAATTAAACGCCCCGACTCACGACCCACAGTCGGCAACTGATCCTGCTCCGCCCCCGGTCATAATATTCACGCCCCTGACAGTTTCAGTTGAGTTAGTAGGTCTGAAGTTACCTTCCGCTGGGTGCCCCGCATCGTTGTTGGAGGAATAGCGCCACCGACGAACGCAGACACCCACAGGCCACGTTGTAGGGTTGAGGGCCGCTTCTAGGTCGTTCTGTTTAACCATAATCTTAAAACTGGCAGTGCGAGCAAACGAACTCGATTTAAGTTGCACATCCACACCTGCAATTACAATGTTGCGGCTTGACAACCACGAAACAATATCCTCAGGCATTGTTGAATGAGTACACCTAAACATGAAGATGTCGCATGGCGCTGCTGATAGCCTGGAGCTACCAGCCCCTCCGTTGCCACCCCCAGCATTGGCGGTCCCAACCACGAACGGTTGTCGACGCCGACATCAATTTTCCACGAGCGTGTAACCCTCGTCTAACTCCACTGGGTCAGACTCGACCCGTGGTCGCTTGGCGCTACCGGACCGACCGGGTGTCGATACTGCAGTAAGCGATGGTCGTCGAGACAAATTAATTCTATTCAATGTACCGGTAGGAGCATTGGGCGGATGATTGGACTGCCCGGACATTACAGATTTAGAATAAATTTATATATTGGTTTCTAAATGACCTCATTGACTTTCATCTCGTTATACTTAGCCATAGGGTATACAGCTCCCTTACTGGTAACTAATTACTCTTATCTATATCCAGACAGCTTTATCGTTGACCTTTGACCCCCAATTAGCTTTAACCAAGCAACAGCTTATTAATATTAGTTGTATCCAAGCGCCCCGCCCCCCCTCTCGTGACACCTCTGATTACTAATTACTCTTACCTATATCCAGCCGTCTGCAGTTTCATAGTCTGCCGCTAGAGGGCATATGATCTGAAAATTAACATCTTCTCTAACTTTGTTATTTTATTCCGAATAGGTTTAAACTCGGTAGGCATCTACTACGGCATAGGCCATATCTTTTGCGGAGACATAGAGTAGTCTGAAGTTCCCCTGTCTGCCGCTAGAGGGCGTATTATTTGAAAATTAACATCTTCTCTATCTTTGTTATTTACAATCCGCAAAACTATGAAGTTATATTGCTTAAGAGTTCTAAGGGGCGAGCCATGAGGCAAGATGTTTGAGGCTTATTTAGATATATTATTACTTAATTTTGACCCCTCAAACGGCATCTACTACGGCATAGGCCATATCTTTTGCGGAGACATAGAGTAGTCTGAAGTTCCCCTGTCTGCCGCTAGAGGGCGTATTATTTGAAAATTAACATCTTCTCTATCTTTGTTATTTACAATCTGCAAAACTATGAAGTTATATTGCTTAAGAGTTCTAAGGGGCGAGCCATGAGGCAAGATGTTTGAGGCTTATTTAGATATATTATTACTTAATTTTGACCCCCCAAACAGCATCTACTACTGCATAGGCCATATCTTTTGCAGAGTCATAGAGTAGTATGAAGTTCCCCTGTCTGCCGCTAGAGGGCGTATTATTTGAAAATGAACATCTTCTCTAGCTTTGTTATTTACAATCCGCAAAAAATATGAAGTTATATTGCTTAAGAGTTCTAAGGGGCGAGCCATGAGGCAAGATGTTTGAGGCTTATTTAGATATATTATTACTTAATTTTGACCCCCCAATCGATATCTATTACAATATGGGCTATATCTTTTGCAGAGTCACAGAGTATTCTGAAGTTCCCAGTCTGAACGCTAGAGGGCGAAATGTCTCAAAGTGAAAACCATATGGTAGCCATGAATTGGTTACTAGGCAATAATACTGCATTTTGCAATGTTAGGCCTATTGCTGACCGAACGAAAACTGCCCCGGTTCATGCAGGGATCGAACCCATGACATACTGGAGTTGTGAATTCAACGCAACCACTACACCACGGTGGAACACGTTCGTGGGGCCTTCGCGCAGCACGAGGCCCAGTTATGAGATACAAATTATAATTGAGCGACTGTATCACAAAATCAGTATTTGAGAAATTTAACCACACCGCCAATCAATCAAAGAAAGGGGGACAGTATGTGTTCAGCCCTTTTAATCTGCCCCCCCCCCCCCCCTTCCCACCAACCAATACATAACCGCGACATCTACCACCCACGGGCTGACGGGGCGGAAGGGTAGCACAAACTTATTTCCAATCGCACATTCAATATGCGAAGCCATGTGGTTTATAGGAATATAATAAACGCAGTACTCGTCTTCATTCAACAGACAGAGGTGGCCTTGGTGGTGAGTTGTTTGATTTCAATTCCAACACTTTTCTGGGCAGCTGGGTAGACTCTGGTAGTGGGTACCTGATCTTAGAATGCCGGTCAGCTGGTTAGTCCGCATAACTTACATTGTTGCAGTTGCCGAGTCGATGGATAGTTGGTAGGGGTGGGCCTATTGCTATTGTTGTATTGGCAGATTGGTATGTACATCTACATCTGATTATACCAGTTGCCGGTGCCGTTGGTCATACCAATTACCAATACATAGTCTTTAATTAATATATTTAACCGTTAACAAGAGTAGAAACCGCAAACGAAGAAATTCATTTTCTGTCGTAGTTCAGTACCGGTCAGCCGGTACCGTACTGGTAGTTCTGTAGTTGGCAGTTGCTACCAGTCCGGTTCTACAGTCTGACACTGACAGTAGTAGGGCGGTACGGCGCCAACGGACCCTCTAATCTAATTCAGGACCGCAGTCCAGCACTCCGGATTCCGCACTGCAGTGCATAGCATGGCAGCATGTTAGTTGTTGTTGGTTGGTGATGTGAGTTGTTTATTTTCCCAGTAAGAGCATTTAAATGGTGTTCTATAACTGTCCTGGTGTTGCGTTCAAGATTAAGCTCTTCTTGCAGGTTAGAGTTCTGCTGCTTGAGTGCGTCAATGTCATTCTCAAGAATACATAGTCTGGTCTGTATTGCAGCTACGGTTGAGTTCATATCATTACTGAGTCCTGTCAGAGTGATATCCCCTTCACCTGATGGTGTGGCTTTGCGAAGCCGTTTACGACAAGGTTCTGTAAGAAATTGTTCATGTATGCATCTCAGCAGTTCTAGAATGTCAACGGCTAACTCAAAAAGGGATGTATGTGGTTTTAGCTGTAGTTTTACACACTGGACAGGTGACATAAGTTTCCTTGCATCTTGCATGAGATTGTCCTGAGTTAACATGTTGACTTCCTATGTTAACTCGGGACAGAGTAGATTGAGATATTATGCGAATTGCTTCTTTCCTGGGTATTTGAGAGAGTTCGGTAATATGTGCCATATTCTTTGGGTCAAAGGGAGACTTTCCTCTCCGCAGCTTTAGTTTTGTTGAGGTGTATTCACTTGGATAATTAAGGGAGTTGGTTTTGAGTGTTAAATCTGGTATTTTGATGTCAGTTATGCATTTTTTAAGCCATGAACGAAGACGAGAACTGCAGGTGTGTTCAGGTCTCAATGTTAGGTTGCCAGTGGCTAAGGCAAGTGCATAAAGACATAAAAATCCTCCGCAGTCATGGTTGTTGCTTTGGCTGGGGAAGGGAGAAGTGTTCTTTCTGGCAGTCCATGGGTGGTCCTCCCTTCCCAAGATTCTGTCAATAGTATTGACTATTGAGCAGGTTACATATTTTAACAGAGATTTCACTAACTTTCTGTATGGGGCTAATGCTGCAGAGGGTGTATACTGATCGTTCATTAAGATTCGCTACATGTAGAAGAAAATGGGAAGAATGGCAGTCTGGAAACACTATTATGGGTTTGGTTGCAATATCACATCTTATAGTGATATATGAAATTGCACTGGCAATGTCGTACTTGTCCTGTCGGAGTTTTAAGCATAAGGCTGAGTCTATGCAGGACATGTTGGCAACATTTAGCGAGAGAATAGATAAAAAAGAGTCGACGATTGTGGTGCTGAGGTTTACACCAGGCTCAAAGTATGCCCAGTCAGGGTCATAGGGTTTAAGTAGTGTAAGGCCAGTTGTTCTTGGCTTACGTGTTACAGCATTGATTATATCCTGTTCATTATAGCTATTGTGGTAGTCTGGGAAAACGTTAATAAATTCGTCCAGCCACTCGACAGTTTCAGAATCCGGTACCTCTCGAACAGTTGATGAGGGTTGGGTGAGACCTGGTGTGCCAATTGACTGGGGAAGATGGGAGACATCTGTTGCATTGGTTAGTGGAATTGGTGATTCGATAATTTCATGTCGCTAGTAGAGTCTGCATTGTTATGGCAGGTGTTGGAGTTGTTGCTGGGTACTCCTATAGAGGCAGGTTTTCCCTTACTGTTGTGTCTGATCGGTCCCTTATTGAGGGCTTCCTTATTAACTGGGACTTTGTTATTATTTTTCCCTCCCTTTCTTTTTAATGGTGCCTCTTTTGTGGTACATTTCCTAGAATTCATAGCAGGATTCACAGTGTCAATGGGTTTTAAGGTCTTGTTTACAGGGTACGTGAGCTCTCTAATTGTGGGCTTATCTCTAACTATCCAGCGACCATCAGATGTAAGGTCTTCTACCAAGACTTTGTTTGTGGGCCTGTCTGTGGTTTGCAGCTCGGGCAACACTTCGTCAATACTCCCCTCTGGTGGGTCCACTGTGCTAGCAGGCCTGTTCGTTACCAGCGTATTGTTGTACTTATTAGTTGGGGTAGCGGTTGATTGGGTTGGTCGTATGTCGGTGACATTATTAACAATAGAGTGAGTGTGGGGGGGATTATATGTTGATTGACAATGGTGAGATCTACTGGTTGTATGCATGATAGTATCACCGTATGGGGTGAGGACGTTATAGACTGTGTTTTGAAATAGTGGATCAGTAGGTTGTGAGGTATTAACAAGACACACTGGAACATAATTTATAGTAGTTTTTGGGTCAGATGTGGTAACATATATGGGGTGGGAAGGGGGGTTGGAACACAGTCCTGCAGTGAGGTAAGTACAAGTATTTGTGTGTACTGTAGCATTGTGAAACATTGTATGTGAGACTGGTACAGTGTCATTAACACAAATTGGCACTTGAATATCTGCCTTACTTATATCATATGATTTACAAATTGAACTGTGAATATCTTCAAACCCCAAATCCGATTGCTGGTGCATTCGAGTCATGCACACGGGGTTGTCATCCGCCCCCCACACTCCCTTATGTATTGGGGTGTACTGGTCTTGCCTATTAAATTCCAACTCGAAATTATAATTGGTCCGGATGCAGATAAATCTGAGTTCGTTGCCCCAGACCCAGGTGAGCTCGAGATCGTCGCCCCGGATCCAGGTAATCTCGAGATCGACGCCCTAGATCCAAGTAAACTCGAAACTGTCGCCCAGATCCAGGAGAACTCGAAACCGTCGCCTCTAGTCCCGATAAACACGAGATCGTTGCCCTAGACCCAGGTGAGCTCGAGATCGTCGCCCAGATCCAGGTAATCTCGAGATCGACGCCCCAGATCCAAGTAAACTCGAAACTGTCGCCCCAGATCCAGGAGAACTCGAAACCATCGCCTCTAGTCCCGATAAACTCGAGATCGTTGCCCTAGACCCAGGTGAGCTAGAGATCGTCGCCCCAGATCCAGGTAATCTCGAGATCGACGCCCTAGTTCCAAGTAAACTCGAAACTGTCGCCCCAGATCCAGGAGAACTCGAAACCATCGCCTCTAGTCCCGATAAACTCGAGATCGTTGCCATAGACCCAGGTGAGCTAGAGATCGTCGCCCCAGATCCAGGTAATCTCGAGATCGACGCCCTAGATCCAAGTAAACTCGAAACTGTCGCCCCAGATCCAGGATAACTCGAAACCGTCGCCTCTAGTCCCTATAAACTCCTATAAACTCGGTATCCCTATAAACTCGCCCCCTAAACAATCAGATTTTTTGCAAAATTTTGAAAATACAATTTTATGTAATCTTAGGTCAGACTGTGAAATATATTTCTTAGGTGATTTTAATATCTGTTACCATCACAAAGCATCCCCCATCTGAAAACAGTACCAAAGTATTTTAAATTTGTTTGGTTTAAAACAAATTATTCGAGATTCTACCAGAATTACCAGTAAAACTTCTACTTTACTAGATCACATCCATTGTAATAATACCGATATTATTTCTCAATCTGGGGTTTTACCTATAGGTCTAAGCGATCATTTTATAGTTTTTGCACAAGAAAGACACAAAAATCTTTTTTCGGGGATCATAAAACAGTAACAGTTAGGTCTATGAAAAATTACAGCAAGGAACGCTTTTTAAATTTGTTAGTTAATTCTGACTGGGAACCCTGTTTTAAAGCCGCTGACATTAACCTTGCGTACGCTGTTTTTAAAGATATATTTTTAAAGGCACTTAATACTGTAGCACCAATTAAACAAATTAGTCTTAAACAACGCACTGAGCCCTGGATGACCTCGGGTATTCTTAGTAATATCAGAGAAAGAGATAACTATTTGTATAAATTTAGGAAATACAGTGTTTTAGCTTATTATAATAATTACTGCAAATATAGAAACCTTGTCCAACGGGAAATAAAAAAAGCTAAATCTGAATATTTGTACAACAAAATAAGTGAGAATAAAGATAATCCTAAAAGTCTATGGTCTACCCTAAAATCTTTAGGTTATAAAAACCTTAAATCTAAATCGAATATTGTTCTGCAAGATAACGGTGAGCTGATTCATGATCATACTCTAGTTAGTAATTTATTTAATAATTATTTTACTAATGTTGCCTCTAATTTAGTTAAGAAGTTACCGTTATCAAGTAATAAATATAGTATAGGGTCCGAAACTCTAAATAATTTTTATTTAGAAAAGTTACAATATTCAGAAAAGTTATTTTTTAAACCCGTTTCTGAGGATTTCGTTTTTCAAAATCTACTTAGCCTATCAGCCTCAAAAAGTACCGGTCTAGACCTAATACCTGCCCGTTTTCTTAAGGATGGTGCTGAAGTACTTAAAGTGCCTATTGCTTTTATTATTAATTACACTATCGTAGATAATGACCAGACGAACTGAAATTAGCTAAGGTTGTTCCTCTGTATAAAAATAATAGTAAAGTAGAACCTTGTAATTACAGACCTGTTAGTATCTTAAGTATTGTATCTAAAATTCTAGAACGTTCTGTTTTTCTACAGCTGGAGGCACATCTTAGTAGGCTAAATCTGATCTATGAACTTCAGTCCGGTTTTCGTAAATCATATTCTACAGACACCTGTCTTATTAACTTAACTGATACAATTAGATGTAATAACGCAAAGGGTTTATATACTGGTATGGTAATGTTGGACCTACAAAAGGCTTTCGATACTGTAGATCACGAAATTCTGCTTGGTAAGTTAGGCCTGATGGGTGTAGGTTCTATAGACTGGTTCAAGTCCTACCTGTCAGACAGAGGTCAAACTGTAGTCATTAGCAAATCGCTGTCTACTGTACAAGAGATTACCTGTGGTGTACCGCAAGGTAGTATATTTGGTCCTCTGCTTTTTGTATGCTATGAAAATGATATGATAAGTAGTATAGATCCCGATTTTAAACTCATTTTATATGCCGACGACAATGCTCTTATTTTCTCTCATAAAGATCCTATCCATATTTCCCAAAAGTTAAGTGCAGTTCTAGAATCCTGTAATGAGTGGTTGGTTGATAATAAGCTATCCATTCACTACGGTAAGACTGAAAGTATTTTGTTTGGTTCCAAAAGAAAGTTAAAGAAGGTAACTAAGTTTGAAGTCACTAGTAATGGACATAAGGTTGAAAATAAAAAGGAAGTTAAATATTTAGGCGCCACATTGGATAACTGCTTATCAGGAGAAAGCACAGTGAAAAATATTTTCTCGAAAGTTAACAGTAGGTTTAGGTTTCTATACAGAAATAAAAATAGTTTAAACACCGACTCCCGCAAATTACTTTGCTCTTCTTTAATACAGTGTCACATGGACTATGCATGCTCTTCTTGGTATGAAGGCTTAACCAAACAGCTTAAATGTAAATTACAAGTAGCTCAGAATAAAGTAGTACGATTTATTAAAGACTAGAAACCGAGAGAAAGCCGCCCCAATATTAGATTATTACAACAACATATCCATTGGGTAAGAAAGTGGAGTAGAGCCAGCCCGTCTCTTAATTTTTTACTTTATATTACGCGATCAATTTTCACTCATCTCGTCATGAACCCAACATGTATGTAACCTTTTGTTAAATTTGTTGGCTATGCGTTTGCGGTTGTTTGGGCGGAGTGTGGTAGGCCTACACTTTTCACACTTAAATATTCTGGTTGTGAAATGTTACAGGGCATAGCTATCTGAGATATTTCATTTATATTTTATTATGAGAGGAAGAAGAACCTACAACGTTATTTACTATATATGTAACAAAATAATTGTTTTCGGGTTTAACTTGGAAGCCTCCCCAAATAGTTGATATACAATTATATTTAAAATTATTTCCATGGTCATGGTCATTCACCCGTCTTTAGTTAGAAATTTGTTTGCATGAAAGACAGTTTAGTTTAGTTTTTACAGATTTATTATCTCTTATCTGACTGGGGTAATAATAAAGGATAGGATAAATGGAAGCAAAGTGTGACAGTAACAAATATTTCCCCGTCACCCTAGCATGTCTTAAGTATATGATATATCAAAGGGGAAAGTTTGGATTCACTGCATAAATGCAGTTCACCAAATTTCCCCCGAATGCACACTGTAACTTCCCCCTTCCCACAAATATCCAATGTTGAATTAATTTGAAGCGATATAATAAGTACAAAATTGTGCGAGTTTTTAATTGTGTGGTCCAATTGTTATTTGATTTCTATTTATTATTTAAAGTGCATTTAATATCACACTGGTTTTTAGAATATTATACTATACAACCTTATGTTTTATTAATTTACCCAATCGAAGCCTCATAAGGGCCGGTTATTTGTACGCATATCCCCTAATGCGCTCAGTAAGGTTCAAACAACATATTAATATGAAAATAAAGTATCTGCAAAGAAAAGAACCCAATACTATATAATTTGACCTTATTTAAAAATTTGCACTTTTGCACACTTATTTGTTTTAGGTTAGCGTAGTGTAATATTGTATTTGTAACCAAGTAACATAAAGGACCCCCTTGGAAATAAGCTGCAAAGCTTCAGGGGTAATCCTATATGTTATGTTGGACAATACCTTTATACCGGTACATTGTTTGGTGTATTTGTTATTGTTTTTTAAATAATGTATAAATAAATCTATCTATCTAATCTATCTATAACTCGAGATCGTTGCCCCAGACCTAGGTGAGTTACTAGTAAGGGAGCTGTATACCCTAGGGCTAAATATAACGAGATGAAAGTCCATGACATCATTTAGAAAGTAATATATAGAACTAATTATTGGTAAATCTAAAAATAGAAATCAATTAATTAATTTAAAATTAAATACAAATAATTAATTAAAATTAAATACAAATTAATAAGTATTAATAAATAAAAGAGCCGCGGTGTCACTTATGACACCCTCTTGGGCCTCTAGGCGATGGTTAGACATCACTCATGACCCATTGTGTATCAGGGCGCTAATCAGTCTGATTAATTAGAATAATCAATTAAACCCTAATTAGGAGTCGTAAGACAGCTATTAGGGATTAAATGTGCTAATTAATTGATGACACCCGTCAATTAGGGTCTAATTAGCCTAATTGGGGGGTGTCACATTCCTAAGCGATGAGTCATGAGTTGGGTCTAACTGTCACCGAGCCGCCCAAGAGTTTACTACAAATGGTTATATAATATATAATGAATTAAACTGACTCTGAACCGGCAATACATGCATTGTTTGTTGGATTTTTGGAATCTTAATGTTTTGCTGCCACCCTACGTCTAACTCTACACCCTACGTCTAACTCTACACCCTACGTCTAACTCTACACCCTACGTCTAACTCTACACCCCACGTCTAACTCTACACCCTACGTCTAACTCTACACCCTACGTCTAACTCTACACCCTACGTCTAACTCTACACCCTACGTCTAACTCTACACCCTACGTCTAACTCTACACCCTACGTCTAACTCTACACCCTACGTCTAACTCTACACCCTACATCTAACTCTACACCCTACGTCTAACTCTACACCCTACGTCTAACTCTACACCCTACGTCTAACTCTACACCCTACGTCTAACTCTACACCCTACGTCTAACTCTACACCCTACGTCTAACTCTACACCCTACGTCTAACTCTACACCCTACGTCTAACTCTACACCCTACGTCTAACTCTACACCCTACGTATAACTCGGAAACTTTTCTGTGTAATTCACCCTGCGATTCCGAAAACGCCAAATGTCACGAAAATGTGAGAAACAGGGTAAGAACTAGTGAGTTTATTCCCCACTTAGTTGCCAATTAGATGACTTATTTATTACTGTAAACGTATTCACTACTGTATCTATTTATCTATGTATATCGAGTGAATTCCTCCCAGGGCTATAGCTCGTCCGTCAATGAAAGTTATGTTGTTGACTGTGAGTGCTATACTGCCTTCACAGAATCAGTTAAGTTAGCAGCTGTAGAAACAGTTCCTGTATACCCTCGAAACAGGAAAAGGGCCCCCTGGACTGACCACAAAATTAAGAAGTGCCGAAATGACCTCTATAAGGCGCGGAAAGAGTCCCGACTCAAACAGACTACAGCGGCCAAGAATCCAGTTAAGGCTGCATCTAGGTCCCTGAATAGGCAGTACTCTGTTAATCTACAGGAGCTAATAAACCAACAGGTTGATGCCATCAATGATGCTGACGACAGCAGTCAATCATCCCAGGCATGGAAATGGATCAACTTGCTTACTCTACTACTACTACTAGGATCGGCATGCTGCATTGCAGCTGCATTTTTAAGAATGCTGTGCCGGCTTATCGACAAAATTGCACCGCCACAACTCCCTATCACCCATGACATTTGCTAGATCATCCGCATCTTCAAGGCCAGTGTCCTTTAAGATGCGTCTCAAGAAAGTCACGGGCTGTCTACCATGCTTATTCACTCCATGAGGCTGCCAAAGTACAATATTATGCACTGGCTGGTCCTCACGGCGAAAGCAATGTCCTGCAAAGCGGAGGCGATTTTGTTCTAGTGTCAAGCTCGGGGGAACCAATGAGACACCTCCAATGTTATATAGTGTCTGGTTGGAGATGTGTGCATTGTACTTGACACAATGAACCCGGCGTAGCATTCTTGTGAATGTGCCATCCAGAGATTTGGTGTCCTCAGCAGTTAGAGCCCAGCATGGACTCCCATAGAGGAATACTGGAACTACTGCTGCTCTAAATAATCGGACCCTTAAGTTTCCGATTAATTCTCGGTGACTTCCAAATCCTGGAAAGCCCATTCAAGGTTGCCCATGCCTTTCCCTTACGTATTCGAAGGTCCTCACCTGACTTCCGGATCCATGATCCCAGGTAACAGAAGTCATCCACATGCTCAAGCATACCATCTTTTGAGCTTATGCTCATCCGATCAGAGACTTGCTGAGGACTTTCAAAGTTAACTGTCAAAATTTTGGTCTTTCTGGAGTTAATAAAAAGACCAACACTAGAAGCAGCATGTTCTAATGAGCTGAGGAGCCGTTGGGCTCCCTCTAGTGATTCTGAGAGTACTCCTAAGTCATCAGCAAAGTCTAGATCAGTTAGGTACTTGGCAGGATTTCCTCGACTTCTGGAGCCAGTAGGTGGAGTTATCATCACCCCATCATCATTATGATGATCTAAGGACATGCGTAGAACATAGTCAACAACTGCGCGGACTCTACTGGACGGAAAAGCCAACCAATTACCAAGGTTAAGGCTGAATAACCAGCCGATCGCCTCAATGGTTGGAAGGCCCACTATGAAAAGCTCCTCAATAATGACAGGGTATTGCCTGATAACTTTATAGAAGTAAAAGTGTCTCATTGATCTCGATTGCTACAAAGCTATACAATAGAATTATACTAAATAGGATCAGGGATCCCATTGAGAGACTGTTACGTTGAGAACCAAAATGGGTTCCGTAAAGGTCGTGGGGGACCATGGAGCCCATTTTAGCACTTAGAAGGATAATTGAAGAATTATCAAAAAAGAAAGACAGGCATCTGGCTGTTATCTTTGTTGACTTCTTCAAGGCCTTTGACTCAGTCTTTCGCTCACGTATGTTCAGCATACTTTCATTATATGGGATTCCTGATGAAATTATTGCAGCAATCAGATCAGTATACGATGGTTCGACAACATTTGTGTCTACTGTTGATGGTGACACAGAACCATTTGAAGTGTTATGGGGCGTCCTCCAGGGAGACACACTTGCACCATTCTGATAATGGAATAATTGTGGTTGACTATGTTCTACGCATGTCTTTAGATCATCATAATTACGCTGTGCCTATGAAGTTAAATCTAAACTAAACATTATTTATTTGTTTTTATGGACGACTGACATTTTTTAATTAATTACTTTCAATTTTAAATTTAATTTTAACTTAAGTACTGGATGTATACACGATTGTTTTTAACATCAATATATTTTAAATCTTAAAAAGTCCACCATAACAGTTGTTTTTACGGTTTTTTTACTTTTAATTTTAATTCATTATCACTGCCATTATATTCTATTCTGCCATTAATTACTTTTTAACTTAACCCGCACTGGAATGCTTGCGATGATCGTTTTTTATTGTTTGTTTTTTACTATATTTTATGATGTTTTTATTGTTGGTTTTTAATTACTACATTAATTTAGTTGATTTTTATTTCATAACTATTGGTATTGCAGTCACGAACTATTAATTACTGTGTACTATGTGTTGTCAGCGCCTTAGAGTACGTATATGATGTAAATTTGGCGCTATATAAATAAATATATATATATTATTATTATTATTATAATGATGTTGGGGTGATGATAACTCCACCTACTGGCTCCAGAAGTCGAGGAAATCCTGCCTTTGTCCTAAGTTAGCCTTTGCAGGACATTGCTTTCGCCGTGAGGACCAGCCAGTGCATAATCTTGTACGTTTGCAGCCTCATGGAGTGAATAAGCACGGTAGACAGCCCATGACTTTCTTGAGACGCATCTTAATGTACACTGGCCTTGAAGATGCGCATGATCTAGCAAATGTCATGGGTGATAGGGAGTTGTGGCGGCGCAATTTTCTCGACAAGCCGGCACAGCATTCTTAAAAATGCAGTTACAATGCAGCATGCCGATCCTAGTAGTAGCAGAGAAGTATATTAATTGCCAAATTTATTACTCTCTCACTCTATCTCGTAATCAAATATTAACTGTTAGTTTGTATAATGTGCTGAATAGCTCTTCCCAGGTGAATCCTATGGGAATATCTATAAGGTTACTATTCACTGCTATGTTAGGTGGGAGGCCAGCTGATTGAATTGTAAGCACTGGGCCGTTCAAATATTTTATAGGTTGATGATAATGAATGGGGAGGGACCCAACTAGACTACGTTTGTTTATGGACGGTCTCCTTTATGGACGGAACCTACAGCACACGCGTATCATAACGGTTCTTTATTTTTCTCATGTAATTTTGTTGTTCCTATTGTTTATGGTTTTAGTGCCGCTGTTTTAGGTGGCGTTTTTTCCGACTCTCCATCAACTGGCCGCCGATAAAAATACGAAACCGATGGGTCACCATGGTGATGTGTCGGCGTGCAAGGCCTGTTCCGAGTTCCTGAATAACCAATGGATTCGATTCCAGCAGGAGAAAACCCCCATACACAACCGCAGGTACAAGTTACCAGTGACCATAGGGCAGCAGCAGAAGCACTCTAGGTAAGTCAAGATATACTAGAAAAATTCAAATTCCCTCTCCATGCCAAATTGTTTCTGATTAGGGGAGGGGTGTGCCGGATATCCGGCCGACCCGGAATTCCGGCCGGATTTTGACAAAAAATATCCGGCTCCGGCCGGATTTCAATTCTTTGTCCGGATTTCCATTTCAGCGAATTGTTGACAAAATTTAGAATTAATGTAAATTTTCGAAAAAAACATCAAAATATATTTTCTTTTAAATTCAAACAAATTTAAACATAAACAAATGCAATATATAATCAGGATGTCATCAGGATGAAGCCATGGTAGTGGCACGGTGTTAGGGTTAAGCCACAACACAATAAAATAAATGTTAAGCCGAAAAATACGGGAAGGTATAAAACGCACATACATAGCACATTGTAATAATTAATTATTAAAATTGAGATAATATAAATAAGCAATTGTCTCAGCCAGCTCGCAAGCGTTGATGTTATTTATGTCTATAGGTATTGTTATCGTGAATGACCAGTTTATATATTCGACGACGGGCAATTTAGAAACTCTAATTCCAATTTAACTCAGAGTACGAAAAAACTACAGCTATTATTACTTCATTCTATTTTTCAAATTTGCACTTTTTTATTTCATTTCATTTTCATATTTAACATTTAACAATATCAAATCAATCCATTATATCAAATCGGCCTTGGATTATGGTGAGTATGGTATGGGATGTATGGTACAAGGTATGGTATAGGTATGGGATGTATGATACAAGGTGTGGTATAGGTATGGGATGTATGATACAAGGTATGGGATGTATGGTACAAGGTATGGTATAGGTATGGGATGTATGCTACAAGGTATGGTATATGTATGGGATGTATGATACAAGGTATGGTATAGGTATGGGATGTATGATACAAGGTATGGGATGTATGGTACAAGGTATGGTATAGGTATGGGATGTATGCTACAAGGTATGGTATATGTATGGGATGTATGATACAAGGTATGGTATAGGTATGGGATGTATGATACAAGGTATGGGATGTATGGTACAAGGTATGGTATAGGTATGGGATGTATGATACAAGGTATGGTATAGGTATGGGATGTATGATACAAGGTATGGGATGTATGGTACAAGGTATGGTATAGGTATGGGATGTATGCTACAAGGTATGGTATATGTATGGGATGTATGGTACAAGGTATGGTATAGGTATGGGATGTATGGTACAAGGTATGGTATAGGTATGGGATGTATGGTACAAGGTATGGTATAGGTATGGGATGTATGGTACAAAGTATGGTATAGGTATGGGATGTATGGTACAAGGTATGGTATAGGTATGGGATGTATGGTACAAGGTATGGTATAGGTATGGGATGTATGATACAAGGTATGGTATAGGTATGGGATGTATGATACAAGGTATGGGATGTATGGTACAAGGTATGGTATAGGTATGGGATGTATGGTACAAGGTATGGTATATGTATGGGATGTATGGTACAAGGTATGGTATAGGTATGGGATGTATGGTACAAGGTATGGGATGTATGATACAAGGTATGGGATGTATGATACAAGGTATGGTATAGGTATGGGATGTATGGTACAAAGTATGGTATAGGTATGGGATGTATGGTACAAGGTATGGTATAGGTATGGGATGTATGATACAAGGTATGGTATAGGTATGGGATGTATGTTACAAGGTATGGGATGTATGGTACAAGGTATGGTATAGGTATGGGATGTATGCTACAAGGTATGGTATATGTATGGGATGTATGATACAAGGTATGGTATAGGTATGGGATGTATGGTACAAGGTATGGTATAGGTATGGGATGTATGGTACAAGGTATGGTATAGGTATGGGATGTATGGTACAAGGTATGGTATAGGTATGGGATGTATGGTACAAGGTATGGTATAGGTATGGGATGTATGATACAAGGTATGGTATAGGTATGGGATGTATGGTACAAGGTATGGGATGTATGGTACAAGGTATGGGATGTATGGTACAAGGTATGGGATGTATGGTACAAGGTATGGGATGTATGATACAAGGTATGGGATGTATGGTACAAGGTATGGTATAGGTATGGGATGTATGATACAAGTTATGGGATGTATGATACAAGGTATGGGATGTATGGTACAAGGTATGGGATGTATGGTACAAGGTATGGTATAGGTATGGGATGTATGATACAAGGTATGGTATAGGTATGGGATGTATGGTACAAGGTATGGTATAGGTATGGGATGTATGCTACAAGGTATGGTATATGTATGGGATGTATGATACAAGGTATGGTATAGGTATGGGATGTATGATACAAGGTATGGGATGTATGGTACAAGGTATGGTATAGGTATGGGATGTATGCTACAAGGTATGGTATATGTATGGGATGTATGATACAAGGTATGGTATAGGTATGGGATGTATGATACAAGGTATGGGATGTATGGTACAAGGTATGGTATAGGTATGGGATGTATGATACAAGGTATGGTATAGGTATGGGATGTATGATACAAGGTATGGGATGTATGGTACAAGGTATGGTATAGGTATGGGATGTATGCTACAAGGTATGGTATATGTATGGGATGTATGGTACAAGGTATGGTATAGGTATGGGATGTATGGTACAAGGTATGGTATAGGTATGGGATGTATGGTACAAGGTATGGTATAGGTATGGGATGTATGGTACAAAGTATGGTATAGGTATGGGATGTATGGTACAAGGTATGGTATAGGTATGGGATGTATGGTACAAGGTATGGTATAGGTATGGGATGTATGATACAAGGTATGGTATAGGTATGGGATGTATGATACAAGGTATGGGATGTATGGTACAAGGTATGGTATAGGTATGGGATGTATGGTACAAGGTATGGTATATGTATGGGATGTATGGTACAAGGTATGGTATAGGTATGGGATGTATGGTACAAGGTATGGGATGTATGATACAAGGTATGGGATGTATGATACAAGGTATGGTATAGGTATGGGATGTATGGTACAAAGTATGGTATAGGTATGGGATGTATGGTACAAGGTATGGTATAGGTATGGGATGTATGGTACAAGGTATGGTATAGGTATGGGATGTATGATACAAGGTATGGGATGTATGGTACAAGGTATGGTATAGGTATGGGATGTGTGGTACAAGGTATGGGATGTATGATACAAGGTATGGGATGTATGATACAAGGTATGGGATGTATGATACAAGGTATGGGATGTATGATACAAGGTATGGTATAGGTATGGGATGTATGGTACAAAGTATGGTATAGGTATGGGATGTATGGTACAAGGTATGGTATAGGTATGGGATGTATGGTACAAGGTATGGTATAGGTATGGGATGTATGATACAAGGTATGGGATGTATGGTACAAGGTATGGTATAGGTATGGGATGTATGGTACAAGGTATGGGATGAATGGTACAAGGTATGGGATGTATGGTACAAGGTATGGGATGTATGGTACAAGGTATGGGATGTATGATACAAGGTATGGGATGTATGATACAAGGTATGGTATAGGTATGGGATGTATGGTACAAAGTATGGTATAGGTATGGGATGTATGATACAAGGTATGGTATAGGTATGGGATGTATGATACAAGGTATGGGATGTATGGTACAAGGTATGGTATAGGTATGGGATGTATGGTACAAGGTATGGGATGAATGGTACAAGGTATGGGATGTATGGTACAAGGTATGGGATGTATGGTACAAGGTATGGGATGTATGATACAAGGTATGGGATGTATGATACAAGGTATGGTATAGGTATGGGATGTATGGTACAAAGTATGGTATAGGTATGGGATGTATGGTACAAGGTATGGTATAGGTATGGGATGTATGGTACAAGGTATGGTATAGGTATGGGATGTATGATACAAGGTATGGTATAGGTATGGGATGTATGTTACAAGGTATGGGATGTATGGTACAAGGTATGGTATAGGTATGGGATGTATGCTACAAGGTATGGTATATGTATGGGATGTATGATACAAGGTATGGTATAGGTATGGGATGTATGGTACAAGGTATGGTATAGGTATGGGATGTATGGTACAAGGTATGGTATAGGTATGGGATGTATGGTACAAGGTATGGTATAGGTATGGGATGTATGGTACAAGGTATGGTATAGGTATGGGATGTATGATACAAGGTATGGTATAGGTATGGGATGTATGGTACAAGGTATGGGATGTATGGTACAAGGTATGGGATGTATGGTACAAGGTATGGGATGTATGGTACAAGGTATGGGATGTATGATACAAGGTATGGGATGTATGGTACAAGGTATGGTATAGGTATGGGATGTATGATACAAGGTATGGGATGTATGATACAAGGTATGGGATGTATGGTACAAGGTATGGGATGTATGGTACAAGGTATGGTATAGGTATGGGATGTATGATACAAGGTATGGTATAGGTATGGGATGTATGATACAAGGTATGGGATGTATGATACAAGGTATGGGATGTATGGTACAAGGTATGGTATAGGTATGGGATGTATGATACAAGGTATGGGATGTATGGTACAAGGTATGGTATAGGTATGGGATGTATGATACAAGGTATGGTATAGGTATGGGATGTATGATACAAGGTATGGGATGTATGATACAAGGTATGGGATGTATGGTACAAGGTATGGTATAGGTATGGGATGTATGATACAAGGTATGGGATGTATGGTACAAGGTATGGTATAGGTATGGGATGTATGGTACAAGGTATGGGATGTATGATACAAGGTATGGGATGTATGGTACAAGGTATGGTATAGGTATGGGATGTATGATACAAGGTATGGTATAGGTATGGGATGTATGGTACAAGGTATGGGATGTATGGTACAAGGTATGGTATAGGTATGGGATGTATGATACAAGGTATGGGATGTATGGTACAAGGTATGGGATGTATGGTACAAGGTATGGTATAGGTATGGGATGTATGATACAAGGTATGGGATGTATGGTACAAGGTATGGTATAGGTATGGGATGTATGATACAAGGTATGGGATGTATGGTACAAGGTATGGGATGTATGGTACAAGGTATGGTATAGGTATGGGATGTATGATACAAGGTATGGGATGTATGGTACAAGGTATGTGTATCAAGGTATGGGATGTATGGTACAAGGTATGGTATAGGTATGGGATGTATGGTACAAGGTATGGGATGTATGGTACAAGGTATGGTATAGGTATGGGATGTATGATACAAGGTATGGGATGTATGGTACAAGGTATGGGATGTATGGTACAAGGTATGGTATAGGTATGGGATGTATGATACAAGGTATGGGATGTATGGTACAAGGTATGGGATGTATGGTACAAGGTATGGTATAGGTATGGGATGTATGATACAAGGTATGGGATGTATGGTACAAGGTATGGTATAGGTATGGGATGTATGATACAAGGTATGGTATAGGTATGGGATGTATGATACAAGGTATGGGATGTATGATACAAGGTATGGGATGTATGGTACAAGGTATGGTATAGGTATGGGATGTATGATACAAGGTATGGGATGTATGGTACAAGGTATGGGATGTATGGTACAAGGTATGGTATAGGTATGGGATGTATGATACAAGGTATGGGATGTATGATACAAGGTATGGGATGTATGGTACAAGGTATGGTATAGGTATGGGATGTATGATACAAGGTATGGGATGTATGTACAAGGTATGGGATGTATGGTACAAGGTATGGTATAGGTATGGGATGTATGATACAAGGTATGGGATGTATGGTACAAGGTATGGTATAGGTATGGGATGTATGATACAAGGTATGGTATAGGTATGGGATGTATGATACAAGGTATGGGATGTATGATACAAGGTATGGGATGTATGGTACAAGGTATGGTATAGGTATGGGATGTATGATACAAGGTATGGGATGTATGGTACAAGGTATGGTATAGGTATGGGATGTATGATACAAGGTATGGTATAGGTATGGGATGTATGGTACAAGGTATGGGATGTATGGTACAAGGTATGGGATGTATGATACAAGGTATGGGATGTATGATACAAGGTATGGTATAGGTATGGGATGTATGATACAAGGTATGGTATAGGTATGGGATGTATGGTACAAGGTATGGTATAGGTATGGGATGTATGGTACAAGGTATGGTATAGGTATGGGATGTATGGTACAAGGTATGGTATAGGTATGGGATGTATGATACAAGGTATGGGATGTATGGTACAAGGTATGGTATAGGTATGGGATGTATGATACAAGGTATGGTATAGGTATGGGATGTATGAGTACAAGGTATGGGATGTATGGTACAAGGTATGGTATAGGTATGGGATGTATGGTACAAGGTATGGGATGTATGGTACAAGGTATGGGATGTATGGTACAAGGTATGGGATGTATGGTACAAGGTATGGGATGTATGATACAAGGTATGGGATGTATGATACAAGGTATGGTATAGGTATGGGATGTATGGTACAAGGTATGGTATAGGTATGGGATGTATGATACAAGGTATGGTATAGGTATGGGATGTATGATACAAGGTATGGTATAGGTATGGGATGTATGATACAAGGTATGGGATGTATGGTACAAGGTATGGTATAGGTATGGGATGTATGGTACAAGGTATGGTATAGGTATGGGATGTATGGTACAAGGTATGGGATGTATGATACAAGGTATGGGATGTATGATACAAGGTATGGGATGTATGGTACAAGGTATGGTATAGGTATGGGATGTATGGTACAAGGTATGGTATAGGTATGGGATGTATGATACAAGGTATGGGATGTATGGTACAAGGTATGGTATAGGTATGGGATGTATGGTACAAGGTATGGTATAGGTATGGGATGTATGGTACAAGGTATGGGTGTAGTCAAGGTATGGGATGTATGATACAAGGTATGGGATGTATGATACAAGGTATGGGATGTATGGTACAAGGTATGGTATAGGTATGGGATGTATGGTACAAGGTATGGTATAGGTATGGGATGTATGGTACAAGGTATGGGATGTATGATACAAGGTATGGGATGTATGGTACAAGGTATGGATAGGTATGGGATGTATGGTACAAGGTATGGTATAGGTATGGGATGTATGGTACAAGGTATGGTATAGGTATGGGATGTATGATACAAGGTATGGGATGTATGGTACAAGGTATGGTATAGGTATGGGATGTATGGTACAAGGTATGGTATAGGTATGGGATGTATGGTACAAGGTATGGGATGTATGATACAAGGTATGGGATGTATGATACAAGGTATGGTATAGGTATGGGATGTATGATACAAGGTATGGGATGTATGGTACAAGGTATGGTATAGGTATGGGATGTATGGTACAAGGTATGGTATGATACAAGGTATGGGATGTATGATACAAGGTATGGGATGTATGATACAAGGTATGGGATGTATGGTACAAGGTATGGTATAGGTATGGGATGTATGGTACAAGGTATGGTATAGGTATGGGATGTATGGTACAAGGTATGGGATGTATGATACAAGGTATGGGATGTATGGTACAAGGTATGGGATAGGTATGGGATGTATGGTACTAAGGTATGGGATGTATGGTACAAGGTATGGTATAGGTATGGGATGTATGATACAAGGTATGGGATGTATGGTACAAGGTATGGTATAGGTATGGGATGTATGGTACAAGGTATGGTATAGGTATGGGATGTATGGTACAAGGTATGGGATGTATGATACAAGGTATGGGATGTATGATACAAGGTATGGTATAGGTATGGGATGTATGATACAAGGTATGGGATGTATGGTACAAGGTATGGTATAGGTATGGGATGTATGGTACAAGGTATGGTATAGGTATGGGATGTATGGTACAAGGTATGGGATGTATGATACAAGGTATGGGATGTATGATACAAGGTATGGTATAGGTATGGGATGTATGATACAAGGTATGGGATGTAGGGTACAAGGTATGGTATAGGTATGGGATGTATGGTACAAGGTATGGTATAGGTATGGGATGTATGATACAAGGTATGGTATGGGTATGGGATGTATGATACAAGGTATGGGATGTATGTTACAAGGTATGGTATAGGTATGGGATGTCTGGTACAAGGTATGGTATAGGTATGGGATGTATGCTACAAGGTATGGTATATGTATGGGATGTATGGTACAAGGTATGGTATAGGTATGGGATGTATGATACAAGGTATGGGATGTATGGTACAAGGTATGGTATATGTATGGGATGTATGGTACAAGGTATGGTATAGGTATGGGATGTATGGTACAAGGTATGATATAGGTATGGGATGTATGGTACAAGGTATGGTATAGGTATGGGATGTATGCTACAAGGTATGATACAAGGTATGGGGTGTCTGGTACAAGGTATGGTATAGGTATGGGATGTATGCTACAAGGTATGGTATATGTATGGGATGTATGGTACAAGGTATGGTATAGGTATGGGATGTATGATACAAGGTATGGGATGTATGGTACAAGGTATGGTATAGGTATGGGATGTATGCTACAAGGTATGGTATATGTATGGGATGTATGATACAAGGTATGGGATGTATGGTACAAGGTATGGTATAGGTATGGGATGTATGCTACAAGGTATGGTATATGTATGGGATGTATGCTACAAGGTATGGTATATGTATGGGATGTATGATACAAGGTATGGTATAGGTATGGGATGTATGATACAAGGTATGGTATAGGTATGGGATGTATGATACAAGGTATGGTATAGGTATGGGATGTATGATACAAGGTATGGGATGTATGGTACAAGGTATGGTATAGGTATGGGATGTATGCTACAAGGTATGGTATATGTATGGGATGTATGGTACAAGGTATGGTATAGGTATGGGATGTATGATACAAGGTATGGGATGTATGGTACAAGGTATGGTATAGGTATGGGATGTATGCTACAAGGTATGGTATATGTATGGGATGTATGCTACAAGGTATGGGATGTATGGTACAAGGTATGGGATGTATGGTACAAGGTATGGGATGTATGGTACAAGGTATGGTATAGGTATGGGATGTATGATACAAGGTATGGTATAGGTATGGGATGTATGGTACAAGGTATGGTATAGGTATGGGATGTATGGTACAAGGTATGGTATAGGTATGGGATGTATGGTACAAGGTATGGTATAGGTATGGGATGTATGATACGGATGGTTAGGTATGGGTGTATGTACAAGGTATGGGATGTATGGTACAAGGTATGGTATAGGTATGGGATGTATGCTACAAGGTATGGTATAGGTATGGGATGTATGATACAAGGTATGGGATGTATGGTACAAGGTATGGTATAGGTATGGGATGTATGCTACAAGGTATGGTATATGTATGGGATGTATGGTACAAGGTATGGTATAGGTATGGGATGTATGATACAAGGTATGGGATGTATGGTACAAGGTATGGTATAGGTATGGGATGTATGCTACAAGGTATGGTATATGTATGGGATGTATGGTACAAGGTATGGTATAGGTATGGGATGTATGGTACAAGGTATGGTATAGGTTCTTGGGGAGAGGCTTTAGTTGACCTTTAGTCCAAATTGGTGGTGGCTTTTCCCCTTTTAACATCCGGTTGCAAACATTCAATAATGGTCTATTTAGCACTCCGGTTTTCCATACCTCCGCTGGGATTTCATCTAATCCACTCGCTTTATTATTGGACATGCTTTTAATGCTTCTTTGGAGTTCGGCTGGTGTGAAGTCCCCTGTTTCTATAGGTAGTGTCTTGTCATATTTTTTCCTTGTAGGGCTGACCTCGATGTTTGGTGGCTGCCCAAGCAAGTTGCTGAAGTGATTTTTCCACTTCCCAACACGTTCTTCAGGACTATCGGCTTTGAGGCGCCCCTTTGCACAACTTTTCCGACCAGATACCTCATTTACAGTTTGCCAGGTAAGTCTTGATTGTTGCTGTATGTGAGCAGTTGTAATTGCTTCAGTTTTATCCTGTATGTACTTTTCCTGGCTGATGTTGTAGGCCAATTTAAGATCGTCCTTAGCTTTCTCAACCTTGTTAATGTTTTCGGTTGTTGGTTGTTCGGTTTTAACTTTGTAGGCTATCTTAAGATCTTCTCTCTTACAAGTAACCTCAGAGTTTTGCCATGGCACATATTGTTTTCGTTTGGGTTTCTGGGGGATATGCCTCTTAGCTGATTCCTTGTGGGCTGTTATTATATTCTGGTATATTGAATTGGTGGATTGGTCTTCATCCATTGACTGAAGTGCTTCAAAGCGGTTTTGAACTTCTACTGTATAAGCATCCTTTACAGCATTGTCAGTTCTGAGTTTTTCCCAGTCATATTTGATTTGCTTGCTTGTCCTGGGTTTGCTGGCTCTCAAACTGAGTCTGATCTCTGCAGTCACAATTCTGTGGTCCGAACCAATTAGGTTGAACGAGCTGTATGCCTCGCAGTTGATCATGCTGTTTCTCCACTTTTTGTTTATGAGGATGTAATCCAGTTGTGCTTTGGTTCCATTAGGGTATTGAAAGGTCCATAGCTTCCCCTTACTCTTTTCGAATGTGTTGTTTGTTGGTATCAATTCACATTCTTCCATTAGGTCTAAAAGTAAGTACCCATTTCTGTTAGAACTGGTGTTATAGGTGTAACCCTTGATGTCTTCTGGGCCAATTTGGGCATTCAGGTCACCAGCAATGACTTTAACATTGTGTTTCGGAATGTCCTTTATAAGTCCAGTCAGTTCTTCATAAAACTTGACTGCTTGTTCTGGCTCTGAGGCATTGGTTGGACTGTAGCAACATATAACTGTTGCCTTGGGATTCCCATCAAATGTTGCGATCATAACCCTGGAATTTATAGATTCGATGTTGTTTAGGGTCTTAAGTGCAAATGGGCTTAGCAGAATTCCTACTCCACCAATTGATGCATTGGCCGAGTTTCTTACTGCTGAGCTTGTTACTAACGTCCATCCATTTCCAATGTCATTGTACTTCATGGCAGTGTCTTCATGACAAATCCGATGTTCTTGGATGCAGATGATGTCGATGTTATATTCCATTGCCAGAGCGACCATGTCACCCTGTTTGGTATGTGCTTTCAGCGTGCGTGCGTTCCTTGTAGCAATCTTTAGTGTCTTTTTACATTTCAACAGGTTGGTTCTTCTTTCTTCTCGGTCTTCTGTTCCAGTAGCCAATTTATCGACCCCATCCTGGTGTACCACTGGGGGACGCGGTCCGAGCCGGTATTTCTCCTGGAGGGTTCTCATACTCATATCTTTCAGTTGCGGGAGTAAACCGCTTGTGGTCGCAACTCCTACAAGCCTCTTCGCAGTAGATCGCCGTTGGTTGATTACCTTCCGCCGACTTTGTCAGCATGTATAGCCGTTGGTTGATTACCTTCCGCCTATCCATGGCCTACAGCCCTGCTGCCGACTGTAGGGGTCCTTTTGTTACACCCTGAACCAAGTGTGCCTCCTGGGTTAGGTTACCTAACACTGGTAGAGGGGCATCCAGTATAGACAGGGCGGGGCGTGTATCATCTCTAATGCAGATGCGTATCAAGCCTTTGCCTTCAATGGTGCCCTAGGCGCTATAGCCCTCAATGACTTATTTAGTTGACGGGGCTGAACCAACCCACTCTTGATCAACTAAATAATGAATAGGCTATGCTTATCGGGCCTGCCCTACTGGGCTGGCAGCTACAGGTAGTACCACATTACTGCCATAGTGGTAGCAGGATCTGGGGACCTGACTGGTCAGGACCTGACCTGACCTGTATTTTAACTCGCTATATTTTAACTCGCTATATTTTAACTCGCTATATTGTTATTTTCAATATAACCATTAGTTCGCTTGTTCTGTATTAGTTCGCTCGTTCTGTATTAGTTCGCTCGTTCTGTATTAGTTCGCTCGTTCTTTATTAGTTCGCTCGTTTAGTATTAGTTCGCTCGTTCTGCCTCTGTTCCTTCAGATGTTCCCTTTGCGACGCTGAGATTGACGATGAGTCGGTGTCTGCTTGCGCTATCTGTCGACGAACTCTGGAAACGCAGTGGCACGTGGAGAGTCAGTCTGTCGTCGTCGCAACCAATAATAAGACGCCGTCTCGCCTCGTATGTTATTGTTGCGGAGACAACGTTCGTTATACCAGTAGCGTTAAGGTGAGCGATTGGTTACCTTGTGTAATAAAATTAAAGAAATCCCACCAAAAATATTTTATTTTACTTTTTTCGCCGGGAAAAAGTACAATCAATGCAATCCTATGGGATATGCAATCCCATGGATTACTTTTTTCCATAAGTACTCATATTTCTCCCAATTTTGAGGTCTTTTCGAGCGAAGAAGTAACAATTTAATTAGAATTTTGGCTCCGGATTGATTTGTCCGGAGCCGGAACCAGAGCCGGAGCTCTGTTGCATTCCTACCATACAGTAGTAGTAGTAGTACCATGCAGTACATGGTTTGGTACCATTACCGTACTGCCCGGCGCACCGCCTGGCGGAGAAGTGAGAAACACGGTACGCTGAGTGCATCACATGGAATCGGCGAAAGTTGAACTTTGCATTGTTGCGCTCGGCCCTCATGTGTCTCCGTGGACACTGGTCGACTGCTGGACGACCCATTCGCTGCACAAATTCAGTTGCAGTACCATACATGGTACCATACAGTACGCAGTGTGGTACCATACAGTACGCAGTGTGGTACCATACAGTACGCAGTGTGGTACCATACAGTACGCAGTGTGGTACCATACAGTACGCAGTGTGGTACCATACAGTACGCAGTGTGGTACCATACAGTACGCAGTGTGGTACCATACAGTACGCAGTGTGGTACCATACAGTACGCAGTGTGGTACCATACAGTACGCAGTGTGGTACCATACAGTACGCAGTGTGGTACCATACAGTACGCAGTGTGGTACCATACAGTACGCAGTGTGGTACCATACAGTACGCAGTGTGGTACCATACAGTACGCAGTGTGGTACCATACAGTACGCAGTGTGGTACCATACAGTACCCAGTGTGGTAACATACAGTACGCAGTGTGGTACCATACAGTACGCAGTGTGGTACCATACAGTACGCAGTGTGGTACCATACAGTACGCAGTGTGGTACCATACCGCAGTGT
>JAUCBJ010002372.1:0-36424 GCA_032718475.1 Nemertoderma westbladi
GTAGCGGCCCCCTCCATATTTCTGTGTCGCATGACCTATTTCCATCCAAGGGTCTCGTTGTTCTTGCTCCTATCGGGGTATATTGTTGATATTGCGATGGGGGAATGTCACCCTGTCCCCCCCCCCCCCCCCACCGGTATGTTTGGTACTGGGGTTGATGTTAATATATTGGGGCCCATGCACCTATCCGCAATAATTCCCCCCTCCCCTGGGTATATGTTATGTCCTTGCATGCTGTAGTCATACTGCTGTACTGGTACCGGTATAGGCCTATCAGCTTCTGGCCTACCTGCCGGTATGTACTCCGCGACTTCCGGGTTTAATTCCGTCGTCCGCGCTATCCTATCGCCTACATTATTCCTGTCAGCATGGCCTATGGTATGTGCAGTAAGGCCTACAGTATGTCCTACAGTCTGTATGTGTTGCTCGGGATCGAAGTTTATTCTTCTCGAATAATCCTCCCCGCGGCTACCGTACTCTCGATCTGTAGGTATATCCCGTCGGAAAGTTTCTCTTCGACCCCCTCTACTACTCTCGTCTTCGTGCCGGTACATCGCGTACCCCTCTCTCGACGCGTAACGCGTCTCGTCAGGTCGCGTCTCTCCGGGACGACGGCAATCTCCCGAAGTTCGACCCCACCGACTCTCCCTTTCCATCTCGACCACCGACGGCTCGCTATCCGTCCTCGCTCTCCTGTCGTTCGCGGCGATACTTCTTCTGCTGTCTTCTCTTCTTCTCCTCTCAGTGCAGTATTCCCGCTCATGAGATCTCTCGTCGACCTCCCGGTTAAACTCCACTGTTCTTCTTCCCTCTTCTGATCGGGCTCGACGCTTCGTCCGCCCTCTCGCGACGTCAACCTGCCTCTCTCTGCTCGATCGCACGCCGCTGGGGATACTCGCAATCCCCCTATTACTCTCCGTCGCCGGGTGTTGCGGTTTACCTGATTCGGCCCGCGCATTATCCGCCGACGCCTGTGGGACACTCTCTGCCCCCCCCCCCCCCCCCCCCCCTCTCGCCACCTAACTTCTCGTTGTGGGGCTCCTGTAGCCCCCCCCCCCCCCCCCCCCCACTCGCCACATATCACACCGCTACCTCTTACTTCTCTTCTACACCCCTCTCCAGTCGACACAATATTTCTACTGCGGCTGGGTTCGCTTACCCCTGCCTCTCTCTCCACTACTACTTGGCCTATCGGGCCTACTCCGGGTTGGCTCAACCCCGCCACCCCCTGCCTACTAACTACGTGGCCTACCAGGCCGCCGTCGGCTCGACTCAACCCCGCCACCTCCTGCCTACTAACTACGTGGCCTACCAGGCCGCCGTCGGGTCGACTCAACCCCGCCACCTCCTGCCTACTAACTACGTGGCCTACCAGGCCGCCGTCTGTCGGGTTATACACGTCCGACGCGTTCGCGTTAATAGCACCTATATTAGAAACGGAATTATTTTGTTCGTTCGAAATAGAATCATTTGGATTATTTTGCGCGACTACACTATTTGAATTATTTTGTAAATTCGGGCTTGGATCATTATTTAAATTATTTGAGTTATTATTATTTTCTAAATTTAAATTATTATTCGGATTATTTTGCACGTTTAAATTGAAATTATTATTTAGATTATTTGTATTTAAATTCAAATCACTACTACCAGGCAAAGTATTTCCTGCAATATAAGCTTGGTTAGGATTATCCAATACGGTACCATTAATATTAACGTCGTCTACTGTAGTATTATTATTACCCCCCCCCCCCCCCCGCCCGTACGGTCACACCAGTTTCGGGTCTGTCGTGCGGTCCCTGTAAGTGGGGTATTAATAAATATATCCACGGCCCTTGGCTCCTCGAAAATCTTCGAGTCAGCCTCGCTCTCAGACGCCCCTATCCGCGCCAGTTCCAGTTCGCGCGTACGTCTAGTTTTGTACTCTATAAGCTCGCCTTGCTGTCTTTCCAATTCTTTTCGCTCACGCTCCTCTCTTGCCATTCTCTCCCGACCCTCCCGTGCGTTCTGGTCGGCCAATTCCGCCTCTCTCCTAGCTCCCTCCCTTCGCCTCGCCTCACGCTCTTTACGCTCACTTTCCTCCCTCGCCTCACGTTCCTTGCGTTCATTTTCCTCTCTCGCCTCACGCTCCTTGCGTTCCGCCTCACGCTCTTTGCGTTCACTTTCCCGTCTCGCCTCACGCTCCTTGCGTTCACTTTTCTCTCTCGCCACACGCTCCTCTTGTTCCTTCCTCCCTATTTCCTCACACTCTCTAAGGCTTTTCGCGGCCCTTTCGGCCCTCTCTCCGGTTTCTCTAATCAGTACCATTTCCTTCTCTAGTTGCATTCTCCCCTCCTCTAACCGTCTATTTATCTCTCTCTGACCTTGCGCTATCAGGTCGAGATGGTACGTGGCATTTATCTCTCTCACCCGTCTTTCTTTTACGGAGGATGTAGCAGACTTATCGGTTACGACGGATTCCCTCCGCCTTCCCGACCTACTAACTTTCCCCCTCTTCCCGGAACTTCCTCCGACCGACGAGATCGAATCCTCGGGGTCAACCTCGGATTCGCCCTCCTCAGGTCTCCTCCAACCCACTGATTTTATACCCTGGGCATCGACTAAGTATGGCCCTACGTACACTGCACTAGGTTGCATACCCCATAAATGAGCATAAATTGCATAACCCCATCTACTGCAGTTACCGACTCAATCTAGCCCACTGATTATATTACTAATATTACTTAATTACAATTATAAATATTTTGGTTATGTAAGATATGTGGCTGGCTATGGGTCCTGGTGTATATATTAGATTTTTTAATGTTTGTTTGTTTGAATAAATTTGAATTGAATTGAAGGCAAAGGCTTGATACGCATCTGCAATAGAGATGATACACGCCCCACTCTGTCTATACTGGATGCTCCTCTACCAGTGTTAGGTAACCTAACCCAGGAGGCACACTTGGTTCAGGGTGTAACAAATGGACCCCTACAGTTTGCAGCAGGGCTGTAGGCCATGGATAGGCGGAAGGTAATCAACCAACGGCTAGACATGCTGACAAGGTCGGCGGAAGGTAATCACCCAACGGCGACCTAATGCGAAGACGCTTGTAGGAGTTGCGACCACAAGCGGTTTACTCTCGCAACTGAAAGATATGAGTATGAGAACCGTCCAGGAGAAATACCGGCTCGGTCGTCGGCCGGGTCAACAAGGACCGCGTCCCTAAGTGGTACACCATGCTGGGGTCGATAAATCGGCTACTGGAACAGAAGACAGAGAAGAAAGAAGAACCAACCTGTTGAAATGTAAAAATACACTAAAGATTGCTACAATGAACGCACGCACGCTGAAAGCACATACCAAACAGGGTCACATGGTCGCTCTAGCAATGGAATATAACATCGACATCATTTGCATCCAAGAACATCGGATTTGTCATGAAGACACTGCCATAAAGTACAATGACATTGGAAATGGATGGACATTAGTAACAAGCTCAGCAGTAAGAAACTCGGCCAATGCATCAATTGGAGGAGTAGGAATTCTGCTAAGCCCATTTGCACTTAAGACCCTAAACAACATCGAATCTATAAATTCCAGGGTTATGATCGCAACATTTGATGGGAATTCCAAGACAACAGTAATATGTTGCTACAGTCCAACCAATGCCTCAGAGACAGAACAAGCAGTCAAGTTTTATGAAGATCTGACTGGACTTATAAAGGAAATTCCGAAACACAATGTTAAAGTCATTGCTGGTGACCTGAATGCGTAAATTGGCCCAGAAGACATCAAGGGTTACACCTATAACACCAGTTCTAACAGAAATGGGTACTTACTTTTAGATCTAATGGAAGAATGTGAATTGATACCAACAAACACCACATTCGAAAAGAGTAAGGGGAAGCTATGGACCTTTCAATACCCTAATGGAACCAAAGCACAACTGGATTACATCCTTATAAACAAAAAGATGAAAAGCATGATCAACTGCGAGGCATACAGCTCGTTCAACCTAATTGGTTCGGACCACAGAATTGTGACTGCAGAGATCAGACTCAGTTTGAGAGCCAGCAAACCCAGAACAAGCAAGCAAATCAACTATGACTGGGAGAACCTCAGAACTGACAATGCAGTAAAGGATGCTTACACAGTAGAAGTTCAAAACCGCTTTGAAGCACTTCAGTCAATGGATGAAGACCAGTCCACCGATTCAATATACCAGAATATAATAAAAGCCCACCCACAAGGAATCAGCTAAGAGGCATATCCCCTAAAAACCCAAACGAAAACAGTATGTGCCATGGCAAAACTCTGAAGTTACTTGTAAGAGAGAAGATCTTAAGATAGCCTACAAAGTAAAAACCGAATAACCAACAACCGAAAACATTAACAATAAGAATGCTAAGGGCGATCTTAAATTCGCCTACAATATCAGCCAGGAAAAGTACATACATGATAAAATTGAAGCAATTACAACTGATCACATACAGCAACAATCAAGACTTACCTGGCAAACTGTAAATGAGGTATCTGGCTGGAAAAGTTGTGCAAATGGGAGCCTCAAAGCCGATAGTCCCGAAGAACGTGTTGGGAAGTGGAAAAATCACTTCAGCAACTTGGTTGGGCAGTTACAAAACATCGCGGTCAGCCCTAAAAGGAAAATATATGACAAGACACTACTACCTATAGAGACAGGTGACTTCACACCTGCCGAACTCCAAAGAAGCATTAAAAGCATGTCCACTAATAAAGCGAGTGGATTAGATGAAATCCCAGCGGAGGTATGGAAAACAGGAGTGCTAAACAGACCATTATTGAATGTTTGCAACCGGATGTTAAAAGGGAAAAGCCACCACCAATTTGGACTAAAGGTCAACTAAAGCCTCTCCCCAAGAAAGGAGACCTCGGTATACCAACAAACTATCGTGGGATCTGTCTGCTTGTGGTAGCTGCCAAAATATACAATAAAATGATTCTATATAGGATTAGACCTTACATAGAGAAACTACTGCGTAAGAGCCAAAACGGATTTCGACCAAATAGATCAACAATAGCTCAGATACTTGCACTGCGGAGACTGATTGAAGGAATTAAGTCAAAGAATCTCCCCACAGTCATGACTTTTGTGGACTTCAAGAAGGCATTCGACTCCATCCATTGAGGTAAAATGCTTGAAATCCTAAGAGCTTATGGAATACCAGAAGTAATTGTTGCTGGCATTGGATTGTTATATTGTGACACAGAAGCACAGGTACTCTCTACTACTACTAGGATCGGCATGCTGCATTGCAGCTGTATTTTTAAGAATGCTGTGCTGGCTTATCGACAAAATTGCACCGCCACAACTCCCTATCACCCATGACATTTGCTAGATCATCCGCATCTTCAAGGCCAGTGTCCTTTAAGATGCGTCTCAAGAAAGTCATGGGCTGTCCACCATGCTTATTCACTCCATGAGGCTGCCAAAGTACAAGATTATGCACTGGCTGGTCCTCACGGCGAAAGCAATGTCCTGCAAAGCGGAGGCGATTTTGTTCTAGTGTCAAGCTTGGGGGAACCAATGATACACCTCCAATGTTATATAGTGTCTGGTTGGAGATGTGTGCATTGAACTTGACACAATGAACCCGGCGTGGCATTATTGTGAATGTGCCATCCAGAGATTTGGTGTCCTCAGCAGTTAGAGCCCAGCATGGACTCCCATAGAGGAGTACTGGAACTACTGTTGCTCCAAATAACCGGACCTTAAGTTTCCGATTAATTCTCGGTGACTTCAATATCCTGGAAAGCCTATTCAAGGCTGCCCATGCCTTTCCCTTACGTGACTTCCGGATCCATGATCCCAGGTAGCAGAAGTCATCCACATGCTCAAGCATACCATCTATTGAGCTTATGCTCAACCGATCATAGACTTGCTGAGGACTTTCAAAGTTAACTGTCAAAATTTTGGTCTTTCTGGAGTTAATAAAAAGACCAACACTAGAAGCAGCATGTTCTAATGAGCTGAGGAGCCGTTGGGCTCCCTCTAGTGATTCTGAGAGTACTCCTAAGTCATCAGCAAAGTCTAGATCAGTTAGGTACTTGGCAGGATTTCCTCGACTTCTGGAGCCAGTAGGTGGAGTTATCATCACCCCATCATCATTATGATGATCTAAGGACATGCGTAGAACATAGTCAACAACAATTATGAACAAGAATAGTGGAAGTGTGTCTCCCTGTAGGACGCCCCATAACACTTCAAATGGTTCTGTGTCACCGTCAACAGTAGACACAAATGTTGTCGAACCATCGTATACTGATCTGATTGCTGCAATAATTTCATCAGGAATCCCATATAATGAAAGTATGCTGAACATACGTGAGCGAGAGACTGAATCAAAGGCCTTGAAGAAGTCAACAAAGATAACAGCCAGATGCCTGTCTTTCTTTTTTGATAACTCTTCAATTATCCTTCTAAATGCGAAAATGGGCTCCATGGTCCCACGACCTTTACGGAACCCATTCTGATTTCCACGGAGCAGTCTCTCAATGGGATCCCTGATGCGATTTAATATAATTCTATTGTATAGCTTTGCAGCAATTGAGATCAATGAGATTCCCCGAAAAGAACCATAGAGTGTTAGGTTGCCCTTCTTGGGAACTGGCACCAACTTATTTGTTTTCATTTCTTGTAGGACACTTGTTGTTCGGGTAGATGAGCTTTAAACACTCAGGTATTTTAACGACAATTATTTTAACAAATATTTTAACTCAGGACGAGGTACTCTCACCAGATGGTGATACTGAGTTGTTCTCAATCCTGACTGGCGTACTGCAAGGTGACACATTAGCACCATTACTATTTGTAATTGTACTGGATTACGCAATGAGGACGGCCACAAAGGGTGAAGACCTGGGATTCACACTTCAAGAACGCAGAAGTAGTAGATATCCGGCAACTACAGTCACACACACCGTCTTTGCGGATGATATCGCCCTGCTCTCTAATACCCTAGCAGATGCACAGCTTCTACTAAATAAAGTGGAGAGGGCTGCTAAGGAGGTTATACTGCATATAAATGCTTCAAAGACCGAATTCATGACCTTTAATGTTGATGGAAACTTGACAACCATTGATAATAATCAACTAAGGAAGGTCGACGACTTCCAGTATCTTGGATCATGGATAGAGAGTAGCAAAAAGGACATAGAAGTTAGGAAAGCAAAGGCTTGGGTAGCTCTATCAAAAATGGATACTATCTAGAATTCAGATCTCTCCAGGCACCTGAAGACTAAGTTCTTTCGAGCCACAGTGGAAAGTGTATTTTTATACGGGGGTGAGACCAGGACACTGACTAAATCACTTGAACAACGAATTTATGGTTGCTACACAAGACTACTAATGGCAGCCCTAAACATCAGCTGGAGACTACACATGACAAACGCAGAGCTTTATGGTACAATACCACCTGTATCAACCACCCTCCGTGAACAAACGCCGATTAAGATTCAGTGGGCACTGCTGGCGAAGTAAAGACGAGGTCATACCAGATCTACTTCTCTGGCAACCAACTCATGGAAAGCGTAGTCGTCGACGACCGGCTATACATATATAGATCAACTTGAAAGGGATACTGAACTTGGGAGAAACGAAATTGCGACAACTATGGAGAATCGGGAAGCCTGGAAGGATCTCATTTGCACTATCCGAGTTCGCTCGACCTAGTAGTAGTACCCAGTGCTAGTACACAAACTATAGGGAAGGCAACAGATGTGGGGTATCTAAGCAACAGCATTGTGACGTAATACCTGAAATCGATGCATTTTCCACCACCATATTATAGTATATATCGGAGCAATCCTTATTATTGCCCAACTGCGTTTCAGTTAGATTAAATTCTTTAAGTATATGTGTGCCCCTGTCACTGTTGCTATCATTGTATACAAAGGGTAAAATATTTTTTTTCACGTCACTGCACGGTCAGCTTTACCCTTTGTATACAGTTAGATTAAATGTTAATTTTTATATTTATGTTTAATTAATTAATACACATGGTCACTAATTGTGAATCCAGTTAATACTTGTTACTTGTTCTCATATGTATCTAATTGCTGCTATTATTACCCAACTGCCACTATCCTATTGCTGCTATTATTACGCAACTGCTACTATCGTATTACTGCTACTATTACCCAACTGCCACTATCCTATTGCTGCTACTATTACCTAACTGCTACTATCCTATTGCAGCTATTATTACCCAACTGCTACTATCCTATTGCTGCTATTATTACCCAACTGCTACTATCCTATTACTGCTATTATTACACAACTGCCACTATCCTATTGCTGCTACTATTACCCAACTGCAACTATCCTATTGCTGCTACTATTACCCAACTGCTACTATCCTATTGCTGCTATTATTACCCAACTGCCACTATCATATTGCTGCTATTATTACCCAACTGCTACTATCCTATTTCTGCTATTATTACCCAACTGCCTACTATCCTATTGCTGCTATTATTACCCAACTGCTACTATCCTATTGCTGCTATTATTACCCAACTGCTACTATCCTATTGCTGATATTATTACCCAACTGCTACTATCCTATTGCTGCTATTATTACCCAACTGCTACTATCCTATTGCTGCTATTATTACCCAACTGCCTACTATCCTATTGCTGCTATTATTACCCAACTGCTACTATCCCATTTCTGCTATTATTACCCAACTGCCTACTATCCTATTGCTGCTATTATTACCCAACTGCTACTATCCTATTGCTGCTATTATTTCCAAACTGCCACTATCCTATTGCTGCTACTATTACCCAACTGCTACTATCCTATTGCTGCTACTATCCTATTGCTGCTATTATTACCCAACTGCTACTATCTATTGCTGCTACTATTACCCAACTGCTACCATCCTATTTCTGCTATTATTACCGAACTGCCTAATATCCTATTGCTGCTATTATTACCCAACTGCTACTATCCTATTTCTGCTATTATTACCCAACTGCCTACTATCCTATTGCTGCTATTATTATCCAACTGCTACTATCCTATTGCTGCTATTATTACCCAACTGCTACTATCCTATTGCTGCTATTATTACCCAACTGCCTACTATCCTATTTCTGCTATTATTACCCAACTGCCACTATCATATTGCTGCTATTATTACCCAACTGCTACTATCATATTGCTGCTACTATTACCCAACTGCTACTATCCTATTGCTGCTATTATTACCCAACTGCCACTATCCTATTGCTGCTAGTATTACCCAACTTCTACTATCCTATTGCTGCTACTATTACCCAACTGCTACTATCCTATTGCTGCTAGTATTACCCAACTGCTACTATCCTATTGCTGCTATTATTACCCAACTGATACTATCCTATTGCTGCTATTATTACCCAACTGCCACTATCCTATTGCTGCTAGTATTACCCAACTTCTACTATCCTATTGCTGCTACTATTACCCAACTGATACTATCCTATTGCTGCTATTATTACCCAACTGCTACTATCCTATTTCTGTTATTATTACCCAACTGCCACTATCCTATTGCTGCTATTATTACCCAACTGCCTACTATCCTATTGCTGCTATTATTACCCAACTGCCACTATCCTATTGCTGCTATTATTACCCAACTGCCACTATCCTATTGCTGCTATTATTACCCAACTGCCTACTATCCTATTGCTGCTATTATTACCCAACTGCTACTATCCTATTGCTGCTATTATTACCCAACTGCTACTATCCTATTGCTGCTATTATTCACCAACTGCCTACTATCATATTGCTGCTATTATTACCCAACTGCCTACTATCCTATTTCTGCTATTATTACCCAACTGCCACTATCCTATTGCTGCTATTATTACCCAACTGCCACTATCCTATTGCTGCTAGTATTACCCAACTTCTACTATCCTATTGCTGCTACTATTACCCAACTGCTACTATCCTATTGCTGCTATTATTACCCAACTGATACTATCCTATTGCTGCTACTATTACCCAACTGCTACTATCCTATTGCTGCTACTATTACCCTACTGCTACTATCCTATTTCTGCTATTATTACCCAACTGCCACTATCCTATTGCTGCTATTATTACCCAACTGCTACTATCCTATTGCTGCTACTATTACCCAACTGCTACTATCCTATTGCTGCTATTATTACCCAACTGCTACTATCCTATTTCTGTTATTATTACCCAACTGCCACTATCCTATTGCTGCTATTATTACCCAACTGCCTACTATCCTATTGCTGCTATTATTACCCAACTGCCACTATCATATTGCTGCTATTATTACCCAACTGCTACTATCCTATTGCTGCTATTATTACCCAACTGCCTACTATCCTATTGCTGCTATTATTACCCAACTGCTACTATCCTATTTCTGCTATTATTACCCAACTGCTACTATCCTATTTCTGCTATTATTACCCAACTGCCACTATCCTATTGCTGCTATTATTACACAACTGCTACTATCCTATTGCTGCTATTATTACCCAACTGCTACTATCCTATTGCTGCTTTATTACCCAACTGCCTACTATCCTATTTCTGCTATTATTACCCAACTGCTACTATCCTATTTCTGCTATTATTACCCAACTGCCACTATCCTATTGCTGCTATTATTACCCAACTGCTACTATCCTATTGCTGCTATTATTACCCAACTGCTACTATCCTATTGCTGCTATTATTACCCAACTGCTACTATCCTATTGCTGCTTTATTACCCAACTGCCTACTATCCTATTTCTGCTATTATTACCCAACTGCTACTATCCTATTGCTGCTACTATTACCCAACTGCTACTATCCTATTGCTGCTACTATTACCCAACTGCTACTATCCTATTTCTGCTATTATTACCCAACTGCTACTATCCTATTTCTGCTATTATTACCCAACTGCCACTATCCTATTGCTGCTATTATTACCCAACTGCTACTATCCTATTGCTGCTATTATTACCCAACTGCTACTATCCTATTGCTGCTTTATTACCCAACTGCCTACTATCCTATTTCTGCTATTATTACCCAACTGCTACTATCCTATTGCTGCTATTATTACCCAACTGCTACTATCCTATTGCTGCTTTATTACCCAACTGCCTACTATCCTATTTCTGCTATTATTACCCAACTGCCACTATCCTATTGCTGCTATTATTACCCAACTGCTACTATCCTATTGCTGCTACTATTACCCAACTGCTACTATCCTATTGCTGCTATTATTACCAAACTGCTACTATCCTATTGCTGCTACTATTACCCAACTGCTACTATCCTATTGCAGCATGCCGATCCTAGTAGTATCCTATTGCTGCTACTATTACCCAACTGCTACTATCCTATTTCTGCTATTATTACCCAACTGCCACTATCCTATTGCTGCTATTATTACCCAACTGCCACTATCCTATTGCTGCTATTATTACCCAACTGCCTACTATCCTATTGCTGCTATTATTACCCAACTGCCACTATCCAATTGCTGCTATTATTACCCAACTGCTACTATACTATTGCTGCTATTATTACCCAACTGCCTACTATCCTATTGCTGCTATTATTACCCAACTGCCACTATCCTATTGCTGCTATTATTACCCAACTGCTACTATCCTATTGCTGCTATTATTACCCAACTGCTACTATCCTATTGCTGCTTTATTACCCAACTGCCTACTATCCTATTTCTGCTATTATTACCCAACTGCCACTATCCTATTGCTGCTATTATTACCCAACTGCTACTATCCTATTGCTGCTACTATTACCCAACTGCTACTATCCTATTGCTGCTATTATTACCAAACTGCTACTATCCTATTGCTGCTACTATTACCCAACTGCTACTATCCTATTGCAGCATGCCGATCCTAGTAGTATCCTATTGCTGCTACTATTACCCAACTGCTACTATCCTATTTCTGTTATTATTACCCAACTGCCACTATCCTATTGCTGCTATTATTACCCAACTGCCACTATCCTATTGCTGCTATTATTACCCAACTGCCTACTATCCTATTGCTGCTATTATTACCCAACTGCCACTATCCAATTGCTGCTATTATTACCCAACTGCTACTATACTATTGCTGCTATTATTACCCAACTGCCTACTATCCTATTGCTGCTACTATTACCCAACTGCTACTATCCTATTGCTGCTATTATTACCCAACTGCCACTATCATATTGCTGCTATTATTACCCAACTGCTACTATCCTATTTCTGCTATTATTACCCAACTGCCTACTATCCTATTGCTGCTATTATTACCCAACTGCTACTATCCTATTGCTGCTATTATTACCCAACTGCTACTATCCTATTGCTGATATTATTACCCAACTGCTACTATCCTATTGCTGCTATTATTACCCAACTGCTACTATCCTATTGCTGCTATTATTACCCAACTGCCTACTATCCTATTGCTGCTATTATTACCCAACTGCTACTATCCCATTTCTGCTATTATTACCCAACTGCCTACTATCCTATTGCTGCTATTATTACCCAACTGCTACTATCCTATTGCTGCTATTATTACCAAACTGCCACTATCCTATTGCTGCTACTATTACCCAACTGCTACTATCCTATTGCTGCTACTATCCTATTGCTGCTATTATTACCCAACTGCTACTATCTATTGCTGCTACTATTACCCAACTGCTACCATCCTATTTCTGCTATTATTACCGAACTGCCTAATATCCTATTGCTGCTATTATTACCCAACTGCTACTATCCTATTTCTGCTATTATTACCCAACTGCCTACTATCCTATTGCTGCTATTATTATCCAACTGCTACTATCCTATTGCTGCTATTATTACCCAACTGCTACTATCCTATTGCTGCTATTATTACCCAACTGCCTACTATCCTATTTCTGCTATTATTACCCAACTGCCACTATCCTATTGCTGCTATTATTACCCAACTGCTACTATCATATTGCTGCTACTATTACCCAACTGCTACTATCCTATTGCTGCTATTATTACCCAACTGCCACTATCCTATTGCTGCTAGTATTACCCAACTTCTACTATCCTATTGCTGCTACTATTACCCAACTGCTACTATCCTATTGCTGCTATTATTACCCAACTGCTACTATCATATTGCTGCTACTATTACCCAACTGCTACTATCCTATTGCTGCTATTATTACCCAACTGCTACTATCCTATTGCTGCTAGTATTACCCAACTGCTACTATCCTATTGCTGCTATTATTACCCAACTGATACTATCCTATTGCTGCTATTATTACCCAACTGCCACTATCCTATTGCTGCTAGTATTACCCAACTTCTACTATCCTATTGCTGCTACTATTACCCAACTGATACTATCCTATTGCTGCTATTATTACCCAACTGCCTACTATCCTATTGCTGCTATTATTACCCAACTGCTACTATCCTATTGCTGCTATTATTACCCAACTGCTACTATCCTATTGCTGCTTTATTACCCAACTGCCTACTATCCTATTTCTGCTATTATTACCCAACTGCCACTATCCTATTGCTGCTATTATTACCCAACTGCTACTATCCTATTGCTGCTACTATTACCCAACTGCTACTATCCTATTGCTGCTATTATTACCAAACTGCTACTATCCTATTGCTGCTACTATTACCCAACTGCTACTATCCTATTGCAGCATGCCGATCCTAGTAGTATCCTATTGCTGCTACTATTACCCAACTGCTACTATCCTATTTCTGTTATTATTACCCAACTGCCACTATCCTATTGCTGCTATTATTACCCAACTGCCACTATCCTATTGCTGCTATTATTACCCAACTGCCTACTATCCTATTGCTGCTATTATTACCCAACTGCCACTATCCAATTGCTGCTATTATTACCCAACTGCTACTATACTATTGCTGCTATTATTACCCAACTGCCTACTATCCTATTGCTGCTACTATTACCCAACTGCTACTATCCTATTGCTGCTATTATTACCCAACTGCCACTATCCTATTGCTGCTATTATTACCCAACTGCTACTATCCTATTTCTGCTATTATTACCCAACTGCCTACTATCCTATTGCTGCTATTATTACCCAACTGCTACTATCCTATTGCTGCTATTATTACCCAACTGCTACTATCCTATTGCTGCTATTATTACCCAACTGCTACTATCCTATTGCTGCTATTATTACCCAACTGCTACTATCCTATTGCTGCTATTATTACCCAACTGCCTACTATCCTATTGCTGCTATTATTACCCAACTGCTACTATCCCATTTCTGCTATTATTACCCAACTGCCTACTATCCTATTGCTGCTATTATTACCCAACTGCTACTATCCTATTGCTGCTATTATTACCCAACTGCCACTATCCTATTGCTGCTACTATTACCCAACTGCTACTATCCTATTGCTGCTACTATCCTATTGCTGCTATTATTACCCAACTGCTACTATCTATTGCTGCTACTATTACCCAACTGCTACCATCCTATTTCTGCTATTATTACCGAACTGCCTAATATCCTATTGCTGCTATTATTACCCAACTGCTACTATCCTATTTCTGCTATTATTACCCAACTGCCTACTATCCTATTGCTGCTATTATTACCCAACTGCTACTATCCTATTGCTGCTATTATTACCCAACTGCTACTATCCTATTGCTGCTATTATTACCCAACTGCCTACTATCCTATTTCTGCTATTATTACCCAACTGCCACTATCCTATTGCTGCTATTATTACCCAACTGCTACTATCCTATTGCTGCTACTATTACCCAACTGCTACTATCCTATTGCTGCTATTATTACCCAACTGCCACTATCCTATTGCTGCTAGTATTACCCAACTTCTACTATCCTATTGCTGCTACTATTACCCAACTGCTACTATCCTATTGCTGCTATTATTACCCAACTGCTACTATCATATTGCTGCTACTATTACCCAACTGCTACTATCCTATTGCTGCTATTATTACCCAACTGCTACTATCCTATTGCTGCTAGTATTACCCAACTGCTACTATCCTATTGCTGCTATTATTACCCAACTGATACTATCCTATTGCTGCTATTATTACCCAACTGCCACTATCCTATTGCTGCTAGTATTACCCAACTTCTACTATCCTATTGCTGCTACTATTACCCAACTGATACTATCCTATTGCTGCTATTATTACCCAACTGCTACTATCCTATTTCTGCTATTATTACCCAACTGCTACTATCCTATTTCTGTTATTATTACCCAACTGCCACTATCCTATTGCTGCTATTATTACCCAACTGCCTACTATCCTATTGCTGCTATTATTACCCAACTGCTACTATCCTATTGCTGCTATTATTACCCAACTGCCACTATCCTATTGCTGCTATTATTACCCAACTGCCTACTATCCTATTGCTGCTATTATTACCCAACTGCTACTATCCTATTGCTGCTATTATTACCCAACTGCTACTATCCTATTGCTGCTATTATTCCCCAACTGCCTACTATCATATTGCTGCTATTATTACCCAACTGCCTACTATCCTATTTCTGCTATTATTACCCAACTGCCACTATCCTATTGCTGCTATTATTACCCAACTGCCACTATCCTATTGCTGCTAGTATTACCCAACTTCTACTATCCTATTGCTGCTACTATTACCCAACTGCTACTATCCTATTGCTGCTATTATTACCCAACTGATACTATCCTATTGCTGCTACTATTACCCAACTGCTACTATCCTATTGCTGCTACTATTACCCTACTGCTACTATCCTATTTCTGCTATTATTACCCAACTGCCACTATCCTATTGCTGCTATTATTACCCAACTGCTACTATCCTATTGCTGCTACTATTACCCAACTGCTACTATCCTATTGCTGCTATTATTACCCAACTGCTACTATCCTATTTCTGTTATTATTACCCAACTGCCACTATCCTATTGCTGCTATTATTACCCAACTGCCTACTATCCTATTGCTGCTATTATTACCCAACTGCCACTATCATATTGCTGCTATTATTACCCAACTGCTACTATCCTATTGCTGCTATTATTACCCAACTGCCTACTATCCTATTGCTGCTATTATTACCCAACTGCTACTATCCTATTTCTGCTATTATTACCCAACTGCTACTATCCTATTTCTGCTATTATTACCCAACTGCCACTATCCTATTGCTGCTATTATTACACAACTGCTACTATCCTATTGCTGCTATTATTACCCAACTGCTACTATCCTATTGCTGCTTTATTACCCAACTGCCTACTATCCTATTTCTGCTATTATTACCCAACTGCTACTATCCTATTTCTGCTATTATTACCCAACTGCCACTATCCTATTGCTGCTATTATTACCCAACTGCTACTATCCTATTGCTGCTATTATTACCCAACTGCTACTATCCTATTGCTGCTATTATTACCCAACTGCTACTATCCTATTGCTGTTTTATTACCCAACTGCCTACTATCCTATTTCTGCTATTATTACCCAACTGCTACTATCCTATTGCTGCTACTATTACCCAACTGCTACTATCCTATTGCTGCTACTATTACCCAACTGCTACTATCCTATTTCTGCTATTATTACCCAACTGCTACTATCCTATTTCTGCTATTATTACCCAACTGCCACTATCCTATTGCTGCTATTATTACCCAACTGCTACTATCCTATTGCTGCTATTATTACCCAACTGCTACTATCCTATTGCTGCTTTATTACCCAACTGCCTACTATCCTATTTCTGCTATTATTACCCAACTGCCACTATCCTATTGCTGCTATTATTACCCAACTGCTACTATCCTATTGCTGCTACTATTACCCAACTGCTACTATCCTATTGCTGCTATTATTACCAAACTGCTACTATCCTATTGCTGCTACTATTACCCAACTGCTACTATCCTATTGCAGCATGCCGATCCTAGTAGTATCCTATTGCTGCTACTATTACCCAACTGCTACTATCCTATTTCTGCTATTATTACCCAACTGCCACTATCCTATTGCTGCTATTATTACCCAACTGCCACTATCCTATTGCTGCTATTATTACCCAACTGCCTACTATCCTATTGCTGCTATTATTACCCAACTGCCACTATCCAATTGCTGCTATTATTACCCAACTGCTACTATACTATTGCTGCTATTATTACCCAACTGCCTACTATCCTATTGCTGCTATTATTACCCAACTGCCACTATCCTATTGCTGCTATTATTACCCAACTGCTACTATCCTATTGCTGCTATTATTACCCAACTGCTACTATCCTATTGCTGCTTTATTACCCAACTGCCTACTATCCTATTTCTGCTATTATTACCCAACTGCCACTATCCTATTGCTGCTATTATTACCCAACTGCTACTATCCTATTGCTGCTACTATTACTCAACTGCTACTATCCTATTGCTGCTATTATTACCAAACTGCTACTATCCTATTGCTGCTACTATTACCCAACTGCTACTATCCTATTGCAGCATGCCGATCCTAGTAGTATCCTATTGCTGCTACTATTACCCAACTGCTACTATCCTATTTCTGCTATTATTACCCAACTGCCACTATCCTATTGCTGCTATTATTACCCAACTGCCACTATCCTATTGCTGCTATTATTACCCAACTGCCTACTATCCTATTGCTGCTATTATTACCCAACTGCCACTATCCAATTGCTGCTATTATTACCCAACTGCTACTATACTATTGCTGCTATTATTACCCAACTGCCTACTATCCTATTGCTGCTATTATTACCCAACTGCTACTATCCTATTGCTGCTACTATTACCCAACTGCTACCATCCTATTTCTGCTATTATTACCGAACTGCCTACTATGCTATTGCTGCTATTATTACCCAACTGCTACTATCCTATTGCTGCTATTATTACCCAACTGCTACTATCCAATTGCTGCTATTATTACCCAACTGCTACTATCCTATTGCTGCTATTATTACCCAACTGCTACTATCCTATTGCTGCTATTATTACCCAACTGCTACTATCCTATTGCTGCTATTGAGCATTAAGACCAATCGTGCCAGTGGAGTAGATGGTGTTCCCCCTGAGGTCTTTAAAATACCTGAGTGTTTAAAGCTCATCTATCCCATCATAGTAGACATGTACCGTACAACAAGAGTCCCACAAGAAATGAAAACAAATAAGTTGGTGCCAGTTCCCAAGAAGGGCAACCTAACACTCTATGGTTCTTTTCGGGGAATCTCATTGATCTCGATTGCTGCAAAACTATACAATAGAATTCTATTAAATCGCATCAGGGATCCCATTGAGAGACTGCTACGTGGAAATCAGAATGGGTTCCGTAAAGGTCGTGGGACCATGGAGCCCATTTTGGCACTTAGAAGGATAATTGAAGAGTTATCAAAAAAGAAAGACAGGCATCTGGCTGTTATCTTTGTTGACTTCTTCAAGGCCTTTGATTCAGTCTCTCGCTCACGTATGTTCAGCATACTTTCATTATATGGGATTCCTGATGAAATTATTGCAGCAATCAGATCAGTATACGATGGTTCAACAACATTTGTGTCTACTGTTGACGGTGACACAGAACCATTTGAAGTGTTATGGGGCGTCCTCCAAGGAGACACACTTGCACCATTCTTGTTCATTATTGTGGTTGACTATGTTCTACGCATGTCCTTAGATCATCATAATGATGATGGGGTGATGATAACTCCACCTACTGGCTCCAGAAGTCGAGGAAATCCTGCCAAGTACCTAACTGATCTAGACTTTGCTGATGACTTAGGAGTACTCTCAGAATCATTAGAGGGAGCCCAGCGGCTCCTCAGCTCATTAGAACATGCTGCTTCTAGTGTTGGTCTTTTTATTAACTCCAGAAAGACCAAAATTCTGACAGTTAACTTTGAAAGTCCTCAGCAAGTCTCTGATCGGATGAGCATAAGCTCAAAGGATGGTATGCTTGAGCATGTGGACGACTTCTGTTACCTGGGATCATGGATCCGGAAGTCAGGTGAGGACCTTCGAATACGTAAGGGAAAGGCATGGGCAGCCTTGAATAGGCTTTCCAGGATTTGGAAGTCACCTAGAATTAATCGGAAACTTAAGGTCCGATTATTTAGAGCAGCAGTAGTTCCAGTACTCCTCTACGGGAGTCCATGCTGGGCTCTAACTGCTGAGGACACCAAATCTCTGGATGGCACATTCACAAGAATGCTACGCCGGGTACATTGTGTCAAGTACAATGCACACATCTCCAACCAGACACTATATAACATTGGAGGTGTCTCATTGGTCCCCCCAAGCTTGACACTAGAACAAAATCGCCTCCGCTTTGCAGGACATTGCTTTCGCCGTGAGGACCAGCCAGTGCATAATCTTGTACTTTGGCAGCCTCATGGAGTGAATAAGCATGGTGGACAGCCCATGACTTTCTTGAGACGCATCTTAAAGGACACTGGCCTTAAAGATGCGGATGATCTAGCAAATGTCATGGGTGATAGGGAGTTGTGGCGGTGCAATTTTGTTGACAAGCCGGCACAGCATTCTTAAAAATGCAGCTGCAATGCAGCATGCCGATCCTAGTAGTAGTAGTAATTGCTGCTATTATTACCCAACTGCCACTATCCTATTGCTGATATTATTACCCAACTGCTACTATCCTATTGCTACTATTATTACCCAACTGCTACTATCCTATTGCTGTTATTATTACCCAACTGCTACTATCCTATTGCTGCTACTATTACCAACTGCTACTATCCTATTGCTGCTACTATTACCCAACTGCTACTATCCTATTGCTACTATTATTACCCAACTGCCACTATCCTATTGCTGCTATTATTACCCAACTGCCACTATCCTATTGCTGCTACTATTACCTAACTGCTACTATCCTATTGCTGCTATTATTACCCAACTGCTACTATCCTATTGCTGCTATTATTACCCAACTGCTACTATCCTATTTCTGCTATTATTACCCAACTGCCACTATCCTATTGCTGCTATTATTACCCAACTGCCACTATCCTATTGCTGCTACTATTACCCAACTGCCCACTATCCAATTGCTGCTATTATTACCCAACTGCTACTATACTATTGCTGCTATTATTACCCAACTGCCTACTATCCTATTGCTGCTATTATTACCCAACTGCTACTATCCTATTGCTGCTACTATTACCCAACTGCTACCATCCTATTTCTGCTATTATTACCGAACTGCCTACTATGCTATTGCTGCTATTATTACCCAACTGCTACTATCCTATTGCTGCTATTATTACCCAACTGCTACTATCCAATTGCTGCTATTATTACCCAACTGCTACTATCCTATTGCTGCTATTATTACCCAACTGCTACTATCCTATTGCTGCTATTATTACCCAACTGCTACTATCCTATTGCTGCTATTATTACCCAACTGCCACTATCCTATTGCTGATATTATTACCCAACTGCTACTATCCTATTGCTACTATTATTACCCAACTGCTACTATCCTATTGCTGTTATTATTACCCAACTGCTACTATCCTATTGCTGCTACTATTACCAACTGCTACTATCCTATTGCTGCTACTATTACCCAACTGCTACTATCCTATTGCTACTATTATTACCCAACTGCCACTATCCTATTGCTGCTATTATTACCCAACTGCCACTATCCAATTGCTGCTATTATTACCCAACTGCTACTATACTATTGCTGCTATTATTACCCAACTGCCTACTATCCTATTGCTGCTATTATTACCCAACTGCTACTATCCTATTGCTGCTACTATTACCCAACTGCTACTATCCTATTGCTACTATTATTACCCAACTGCTACTATCCTATTGCTGCTATTATTACCCAACTGCCACTATCCTATTGCTGCTATTATTACCCAACTGCCACAATCCTATTGCTGCTATTATTACCCAACTGCTACTATCCTATTTCTGCTATTATTACCCAACTGCCACTATCCTATTGCTGCTATTATTACCCAACTGCTACTATCCTATTTCTGCTATTATTACCCAACTGCTACTATCCTATTTCTGTTATTATTACCCAACTGCCACTATCCTATTGCTGCTATTATTACCCAACTGCCTACTATCCTATTGCTGCTATTATTACCCAACTGCTACTATCCTATTGCTGCTATTATTACCCAACTGCCACTATCCTATTGCTGCTATTATTACCCAACTGCCTACTATCCTATTGCTGCTATTATTACCCAACTGCTACTATCCTATTGCTGCTATTATTACCCAACTGCTACTATCCTATTGCTGCTATTATTCCCCAACTGCCTACTATCATATTGCTGCTATTATTACCCAACTGCCTACTATCCTATTTCTGCTATTATTACCCAACTGCCACTATCCTATTGCTGCTATTATTACCCAACTGCCACTATCCTATTGCTGCTAGTATTACCCAACTTCTACTATCCTATTGCTGCTACTATTACCCAACTGCTACTATCCTATTGCTGCTATTATTACCCAACTGATACTATCCTATTGCTGCTACTATTACCCAACTGCTACTATCCTATTGCTGCTACTATTACCCTACTGCTACTATCCTATTTCTGCTATTATTACCCAACTGCCACTATCCTATTGCTGCTATTATTACCCAACTGCTACTATCCTATTGCTGCTACTATTACCCAACTGCTACTATCCTATTGCTGCTATTATTACCCAACTGCTACTATCCTATTTCTGTTATTATTACCCAACTGCCACTATCCTATTGCTGCTATTATTACCCAACTGCCTACTATCCTATTGCTGCTATTATTACCCAACTGCCACTATCATATTGCTGCTATTATTACCCAACTGCTACTATCCTATTGCTGCTATTATTACCCAACTGCCTACTATCCTATTGCTGCTATTATTACCCAACTGCTACTATCCTATTTCTGCTATTATTACCCAACTGCTACTATCCTATTTCTGCTATTATTACCCAACTGCCACTATCCTATTGCTGCTATTATTACACAACTGCTACTATCCTATTGCTGCTATTATTACCCAACTGCTACTATCCTATTGCTGCTTTATTACCCAACTGCCTACTATCCTATTTCTGCTATTATTACCCAACTGCTACTATCCTATTTCTGCTATTATTACCCAACTGCCACTATCCTATTGCTGCTATTATTACCCAACTGCTACTATCCTATTGCTGCTATTATTACCCAACTGCTACTATCCTATTGCTGCTATTATTACCCAACTGCTACTATCCTATTGCTGTTTTATTACCCAACTGCCTACTATCCTATTTCTGCTATTATTACCCAACTGCTACTATCCTATTGCTGCTACTATTACCCAACTGCTACTATCCTATTGCTGCTACTATTACCCAACTGCTACTATCCTATTTCTGCTATTATTACCCAACTGCTACTATCCTATTTCTGCTATTATTACCCAACTGCCACTATCCTATTGCTGCTATTATTACCCAACTGCTACTATCCTATTGCTGCTATTATTACCCAACTGCTACTATCCTATTGCTGCTTTATTACCCAACTGCCTACTATCCTATTTCTGCTATTATTACCCAACTGCCACTATCCTATTGCTGCTATTATTACCCAACTGCTACTATCCTATTGCTGCTACTATTACCCAACTGCTACTATCCTATTGCTGCTATTATTACCAAACTGCTACTATCCTATTGCTGCTACTATTACCCAACTGCTACTATCCTATTGCAGCATGCCGATCCTAGTAGTATCCTATTGCTGCTACTATTACCCAACTGCTACTATCCTATTTCTGCTATTATTACCCAACTGCCACTATCCTATTGCTGCTATTATTACCCAACTGCCACTATCCTATTGCTGCTATTATTACCCAACTGCCTACTATCCTATTGCTGCTATTATTACCCAACTGCCACTATCCAATTGCTGCTATTATTACCCAACTGCTACTATACTATTGCTGCTATTATTACCCAACTGCCTACTATCCTATTGCTGCTATTATTACCCAACTGCCACTATCCTATTGCTGCTATTATTACCCAACTGCTACTATCCTATTGCTGCTATTATTACCCAACTGCTACTATCCTATTGCTGCTTTATTACCCAACTGCCTACTATCCTATTTCTGCTATTATTACCCAACTGCCACTATCCTATTGCTGCTATTATTACCCAACTGCTACTATCCTATTGCTGCTACTATTACCCAACTGCTACTATCCTATTGCTGCTATTATTACCAAACTGCTACTATCCTATTGCTGCTACTATTACCCAACTGCTACTATCCTATTGCAGCATGCCGATCCTAGTAGTATCCTATTGCTGCTACTATTACCCAACTGCTACTATCCTATTTCTGCTATTATTACCCAACTGCCACTATCCTATTGCTGCTATTATTACCCAACTGCCACTATCCTATTGCTGCTATTATTACCCAACTGCCTACTATCCTATTGCTGCTATTATTACCCAACTGCCACTATCCAATTGCTGCTATTATTACCCAACTGCTACTATACTATTGCTGCTATTATTACCCAACTGCCTACTATCCTATTGCTGCTATTATTACCCAACTGCTACTATCCTATTGCTGCTACTATTACCCAACTGCTACCATCCTATTTCTGCTATTATTACCGAACTGCCTACTATGCTATTGCTGCTATTATTACCCAACTGCTACTATCCTATTGCTGCTATTATTACCCAACTGCTACTATCCAATTGCTGCTATTATTACCCAACTGCTACTATCCTATTGCTGCTATTATTACCCAACTGCTACTATCCTATTGCTGCTATTATTACCCAACTGCTACTATCCTATTGCTGCTATTATTACCCAACTGCCACTATCCTATTGCTGATATTATTACCCAACTGCTACTATCCTATTGCTACTATTATTACCCAACTGCTACTATCCTATTGCTGTTATTATTACCCAACTGCTACTATCCTATTGCTGCTACTATTACCAACTGCTACTATCCTATTGCTGCTACTATTACCCAACTGCTACTATCCTATTGCTACTATTATTACCCAACTGCCACTATCCTATTGCTGCTATTATTACCCAACTGCCACTATCCTATTGCTGCTACTATTACCTAACTGCTACTATCCTATTGCTGCTATTATTACCCAACTGCTACTATCCTATTGCTGCTATTATTACCCAACTGCTACTATCCTATTTCTGCTATTATTACCCAACTGCCACTATCCTATTGCTGCTATTATTACCCAACTGCCACTATCCTATTGCTGCTACTATTACCCAACTGCCCACTATCCAATTGCTGCTATTATTACCCAACTGCTACTATACTATTGCTGCTATTATTACCCAACTGCCTACTATCCTATTGCTGCTATTATTACCCAACTGCTACTATCCTATTGCTGCTACTATTACCCAACTGCTACCATCCTATTTCTGCTATTATTACCGAACTGCCTACTATGCTATTGCTGCTATTATTACCCAACTGCTACTATCCTATTGCTGCTATTATTACCCAACTGCTACTATCCAATTGCTGCTATTATTACCCAACTGCTACTATCCTATTGCTGCTATTATTACCCAACTGCTACTATCCTATTGCTGCTATTATTACCCAACTGCTACTATCCTATTGCTGCTATTATTACCCAACTGCCACTATCCTATTGCTGATATTATTACCCAACTGCTACTATCCTATTGCTACTATTATTACCCAACTGCTACTATCCTATTGCTGTTATTATTACCCAACTGCTACTATCCTATTGCTGCTACTATTACCAACTGCTACTATCCTATTGCTGCTACTATTACCCAACTGCTACTATCCTATTGCTACTATTATTACCCAACTGCCACTATCCTATTGCTGCTATTATTACCCAACTGCCACTATCCAATTGCTGCTATTATTACCCAACTGCTACTATACTATTGCTGCTATTATTACCCAACTGCCTACTATCCTATTGCTGCTATTATTACCCAACTGCTACTATCCTATTGCTGCTACTATTACCCAACTGCTACCATCCTATTTCTGCTATTATTACCGAACTGCCTACTATGCTATTGCTGCTATTATTACCCAACTGCTACTATCCTATTGCTGCTATTATTACCCAACTGCCACTATCCTATTGCTGATATTATTACCCAACTGCTACTATCCTATTGCTACTATTATTACCCAACTGCTACTATCCTATTGCTGTTATTATTACCCAACTGCTACTATCCTATTGCTGCTACTATTACCAACTGCTACTATCCTATTGCTGCTACTATTACCCAACTGCTACTATCCTATTGCTACTATTATTACCCAACTGCCACTATCCTATTGCTGCTATTATTACCCAACTGCCACTATCCTATTGCTACTATTATTACCCAACTGCTACTATCCTATTGCTGTTATTATTACCCAACTGCTACTATCCTATTGCTGCTACTATTACCAACTGCTACTATCCTATTGCTGCTACTATTACCCAACTGCCCACTATCCTATTGCTGCTATTATTACCCAACTGCCACTATCCTATTGCTGCTACTATTACCCAACTGCCACTATCCTATTGCTGCTATTATTACCCAACTGCTACTATCCTATTTCTGCTTTTATTACCCAACTGCCACTATCCTATTGCTGCTACTATTACCCAACTGCTACTATCCTATTACTACTATTATTACCCAACTGCTGCTATCCTATTGCTGCTATTATTACCCAACTGCCACTATCCTATTGCTGCTATTATTACCCAACTGCTACTATCCTATTTCTGCTATTATTACCCAACTGCCACTATCCTATTGCTGCTATTATTACCCAACTGCTACTATCCTATTGCTGCTATTATTACCCAACTGCCACTATCCTATTGCTGCTACTATTACCCAACTGCTACTATCCTATTGCTACTATTATTACCCAACTGCTACTATCCTATTTCTGCTATTATTACCCAACTGCCACTATCCTATTGCTGCTACTATTACCCAACTGCTACTATCCTATTGCTACTATTATTACCCAACTGCTACTATCCTATTGCTGCTATTATTACCCAACTGCCACTATCCTATTGCTGCTATTATTACCCAACTGCCACAATCCTATTGCTGCTATTATTACCCAACTGCTACTATCCTATTTCTGCTATTATTACCCAACTGCCACTATCCTATTGCTGCTATTATTACCCAACTGCTACTATCCTATTGCTGCTATTATTACCCAACTGCCACTTTCCTATTGCTGCTACTATTACCCAACTGCTACTATCCTATTGCTACTATTATTACCCAACTGCTACTATCCTATTGCTGCTATTATTACCCAACTGCCACTATCCTATTGCTGCTACTATTACCCAACTGCTACTATCCTATTGCTACTATTATTACCCAACTGCTACTATCCTATTGCTGCTATTATTACCCAACTGCCACTATCCTATTGCTGCTATTATTACCCAACTGCTACTGTCCTATTTCTGCTATTATTACCCAACTGCCACTATCCTATTGCTGCTATTATTACCCAACTGCTACTATCCTATTGCTGCTATTATTACCCAACTGCCACTATCCTATTGCTGCTACTATTACCCAACTGCTACTATCCTATTGCTACTATTATTACCCAACTGCTACTATCCTATTTCTGCTATTATTACCCAACTGCCACTATCCTATTGCTGCTATTATTACCCAACTGCTACTATCCTATTGCTGCTATTATTACCCAACTGCCACTATCCTATTGCTGCTACTATTACCCAACTGCTACTATCCTATTGCTACTATTATTACCCAACTGCTACTATCCTATTGCTGCTATTATTACCCAACTGCTACTATCCTATTGCTGCTACTATTACCCAACTGCTACTATCCTATTGCTGCTATTATTACCCAACTGCCTACTATCCTATTGCTGCTATTATTACCCAACTGCTACTATCCTATTGCTGCTATTATTACCCAACTGCTACTATCCTATTTCTGCTATTATTACCCAACTGCCACTATCCTATTGCTGCTATTATTACCCAACTGCTACTATCCTATTGCTGCTACTATTACCCAACTGCTACTATCCTATTGCTACTATTATTACCCAACTGCCACTATCCTATTGCTACTATTATTACCCAACTGCTACTATCATATTGCTGCTATTATTACCCAACTGCCTACTATCCTATTGCTGCTATTATTACCCAACTGCTACTATCCTATTGCTGCTATTATTACCCAACTGCTACTATCCTATTTCTGCTATTATTACCCAACTGCTACTATCATATTGCTGCTATTATTACCCAACTGCTACTATCCTATTGCTGCTATTATTACCCAACTACCACTATCCTATTGCTGCTATTATTACCCAACTGCTACTATCCTATTGCTGCTACTATTACCCAACTGCTACTATCCTATTGCTGCTACTATTACCCAACTGCTACTATCCTATTGCTACTATTATTACCCAACTGCCACTATCCTATTGCTGCTATTATTACCCAACTGCCACTATCCTATTGCTGCTATTATTACCCAACTGCTACTATCCTATTGCTGCTATTATTACCCAAATGGCACTATCCTATTGCTGTTATTATTACCCAACTGCTACTATCCTATTGCTGCTATTATTACCCATCTGCTACTATCCTATTGCTGCTATTATTACCCAACTGCCACTATCATATTGCTGCTATTATTACCCAACTGCTACTATCCTATTGCTGCTATTATTACCCAACTGCTACTATCCTATTGCTGCCATTATTACCGAACTGCTACTATCCTATTGCTGCTATTATTACCCAACTGCTACTATCCTATTGCTGCTATTATTACCCAACTGCCACTATCCTATTGCTGCTATTATTACCCAACTGCTACTATCCTATTGCTGCTACTATTACCCAACTGCCACTATCCTATTGCTGCTATTATTACCCAACTGCTACTATCTTATTGCTGCTATTATTACCCAACTGCTACTATCCTATTGCTGCTACTATTACCCAACTGCTACTATCCTATTGCTGCTATTATTACCCAACTGCTACTATCCTATTTCTGCTATTATTACCGAACTGCCTACTATGCTATTGCTGCTATTATTACCCAACTGCTACTATCCTATTGCTGCTACTATTACCCAACTGCCTACTATCCTATTGCTGCTACTATTACCCAACTGCTACCATCCTATTGCTGCTATTATTACCCAACTGCTACTATCTATTGCTGCTACTATTACCCAACTGCTACCATCCTATTTCTGCTATTATTACCCAACTGCCACTATCCTATTGCTGCTATTATTACCCAACTGCTACTATCTTATTGCTGCTATTATTACCCAACTGCTACTATCCTATTGCTGCTACTATTACCCAACTGCTACTATCCTATTGCTGCTATTATTACCCAACTGCTACTATCCTATTTCTGCTATTATTACCGAACTGCCTACTATGCCATTGCTGCTATTATTACCCAACTGCTACTATCCTATTGCTGATTTTATTACCCAACTGCAACTATCCTATTGCTGCTATTATTACCCAACTTCTACTATCCCATTGCTGCTATTATTACCCAACTGCCTACTATGCTATTGATGCTATTATTACCCAACTGCCTACTATCATATTGCTGCTATTATTACCTCTAAATTCAAATAGTTATTACGTCAGCCAGTCATTAGTTATATTAAATTATTGACTAAATCATTTCTGTCGTACCTCTCAGCCTAACTGTCGAACGTCCCATCCAAACTGTCGTACTATATGTCGTACATATCAATCTATTTGTCGTACATCCCAGCTTAACTCTCTTACTATCTATCGTACATATCTGCTTATCAGCTTATTTGTCTAACTGTCGTACATCTAAGCCTTACTGCCATACTAGTTGTCGTACATCTCAGTCTAACTGTCGTACATCTATGCCTTACTGCCATATTAGTTGTCGCACATCTCAGTCTAACTGTCGTACATCTAATCCTTACTGCCATACTAGTTGTCGTACATCTCAGCCTAACTGTCGTACATCTAAGCCTTACTGCCATACTAGTTGTCGTACATCTCAGTCTAACTGTCGTACATCTAAGCCTTACTGCCATACTAGTTGTCGTACATCTCAGCCTAACTGTTGTACATCTAAGCCTTACTGCCATACTAGTTTTCGTACATCTCCGCCTAAGTGTCGAACATCCCTTCCTAACTGTCGTATTATATGTCGTACATATCAGTCTATTTGTCGTACATCCCAGCTTAACTCACGTACTATCTGTCGTACATCTCTGTTTATCAGCACATCAGTACACAGCAGTATCAGTACATCTCAGTCTAACTGTCGTACATCTAAGCCTTACTGCCATACTAGTTGTCGTACATCTCAGTCTAACTGTCGTACATCTAAGCCTTACTGCCATACTAGTTGTCGCACATCTCAACCTAACTGTCGTACATCTAAGCCTTACTGCCATACTAGTTGTCGTACATCTCAGTCTAACTGTCGTACATCTAAGCCTTACTGCCATACTAGTTGTCGTACATCTCAGCCTAACTGTCGTACATCTAAGCCTTACTGCCATACTAGTTGTCGTACATCTCAGTCTAACTGTCGTACATCTAAGCCTTACTGCCATACTAGTTGTCGTACATCTCAGCCTAACTGTTGTACATCTAAGCCTTACTGCCATACTAGTTGTCGTAGATCTCCGCCTAACTGTCGAACATCCCTTCCTAACTGTCGTATTATATGTCGTACATATCAGTCTATTTGTCGTACATCCCAGCTTAACTCACGTACTATCTGTCGTACATCTCTGTTTATCAGCACATCAGTACACATCAGTATCAGTACATCTCAGTCTAACTGTCGTACATCTAAGCCTTACTGCCATACTAGTTGTCGTACATCTCAGTCTAACTGTCGTACATCTAAGCCTTACTGCCATACTAGTTGTCGTACATCTCAACCTAACTGTCGTACATCTAAGCCTTACTGCCATACTAGTTGTCGTACATCTCAGTCTAACTGTCGTACATCTAAGCCTTACTGCCATACTAGTTGTCGTACATCTCAGCCTAACTGTCGTACATCTAAGCCTTACTGCCATACTAGTTGTCGTACATCTCAGTCTAACTGTCGTACATCTACGCCTTACTGCCATTGTCGTACATCTCAGCCTAACTGTTGTACATCTAAGCCTTACTGCCATACTAGTTGTCGTACATCTCAGCCTAACTGTCGTACATCTAAGCCTTACTGCCATACTAGTTGTCGTACATCACAGTCTAACTGTCGTACATCTAAGCCTTACTGCCATACTTGTTGTCGTACATCTCAGTCTAACTGTCGTACATCTAAGCCTTACTGCCATACTAGTTGTCGTACATCTCAGCCTAACTGTCGTATATCTAAGCCTTACTGCCATACTAGTTGTCGTACATCTCAGTCTAACTGTCGTACATCTAAGCCTTACTGCCATACTAGTTGTCGTACATCTCAGCCTAACTGTCGTACATCTAAGCCTTACTGCCATACTAGTTGTCGTACATCTCAGTCTAACTGTCGTACATCTAAGCCTTACTGCCATACTAGTTGTCGTACATCTCAGTCTAACTGTCGTACATCTAAGCCTTACTGCCATACTAGTTGTCGTACATCTCAGCCTAACTGTCGTACATCTAAGCCTTACTGCCATACTAGTTGTCGTACATCTCAGTCTAACTGTCGTACATCTAAGCCTTACTGCCATACTAGTTGTCGTACATCTCAGCCTAACTGTCGTACATCTAAGCCTTACTGCCATACTAGTTGTCGTACATCTCAGTCTAACTGTCGTACATATAAGCCTTACTGCCATACTAGTTGTCGTACATCTCAGTCTAACTGTCGTACATCTAAGCCTTACTGCCATACTAGTTGTCGTACATCTCAGTCTAACTGTCGTACATCTAAGCCTTACTGCCATACTAGTTGTCGTACATCTCAGTCTAACTGTCGTACATCTAAGCCTTACTGCCATACTAGTTGTCGTACATCTCAGCCTAACTGTTGTACATCTAAGCCTTACTGCCATACTAGTTGTCGTACATCTCCGCCTATCTGTCGAACATCCCTTCCTAACTGTCGTATTATATGTCGTACATATCAGTCTATTTGTCGTACATCCCAGCTTAACTCACGTACTATCTGTCGTACATCTCTGTTTATCAGCACATCAGTACACATCAGTATCAGTACATCTCAGTCTAACTGTCGTACATCTAAGCCTTACTGCCATACTAGTTGTCGTACATCTCAACCTAACTGTCGTACATCTAAGCCTTACTGCCATACTAGCCTAACTGTCGTACATCTCAGTCTAACTGTCGTACATCTAAGCCTTACTGCCATACTAGTTGTCGTACATCTCAACCTAACTGTCGTACATCTCAGTCTAACTGTCGTACATCTAAGCCTTACTGCCATACTAGTTGTCGTACATCTCAGCCTAACTGTCGTACATCTAAGCCTTACTGCCATACTAGTTGTCGTACATCTCAGTCTAACTGTCGTACATCTAAGCCTTACTGCCATACTAGTTGTCGTACATCTCAGCCTAACTGTCGTACATCTAAGCCTTACTGCCATACTAGTTGTCGTACATCTCAGTCTAACTGTCGTACATCTAAGCCTTACTGCCATACTAGTTGTCGTACATCTCAGTCTAACTGTCGTACATCTAAGCCTTACTGCCATACTAGTTGTCGTACATCTCAGCCTAACTGTCGTACATCTAAGCCTTACTGCCATACTAGTTGTCGTACATCTCAGTCTAACTGTCGTACATCTAAGCCTTACTGCCATACTAGTTGTCGTACATCTCAGCCTAACTGTCGTACATCTAAGCCTTACTGCCATACTAGTTGTCGTACATCTCAGTCTAACTGTCGTACATATAAGCCTTACTGCCATACTAGTTGTCGTACATCTCAGTCTAACTGTCGTACATCTAAGCCTTACTGCCATACTAGTTGTCGTACATCTCAGCCTAACTGTCGTACATCTAAGCCTTACTGCCATACTAGTTGTCGTACATCTCAGTCTAACTGTCGTACATCTAAGCCTTACTGCCATACTAGTTGTCGTACATCTCAGCCTAACTGTTGTACATCTAAGCCTTACTGCCATACTAGTTGTCGTACATCTCCGCCTATCTGTCGAACATCCCTTCCTAACTGTCGTATTATATGTCGTACATATCAGTCTATTTGTCGTACATCCCAGCTTAACTCACGTACTATCTGTCGTACATCTCTGTTTATCAGCACATCAGTACACATCAGTATCAGTACATCTCAGTCTAACTGTCGTACATCTAAGCCTTACTGCCATACTAGTTGTCGTACATCTCAACCTAACTGTCGTACATCTAAGCCTTACTGCCATACTAGCCTAACTGTCGTACATCTCAGTCTAACTGTCGTACATCTAAGCCTTACTGCCATACTAGTTGTCGTACATCTCAACCTAACTGTCGTACATCTCAGTCTAACTGTCGTACATCTAAGCCTTACTGCCATACTAGCCTAACTGTCGTACATCTCAGTCTAACTGTCGTACATCTAAGCCTTACTGCCATACTAGTTGTCGTACATCTCAGTCTAACTGTCGTACATCTAAGCCTTACTGCCATACTAGTTGTCGTACATCTCAACCTAACTGTCGTACATCTAAGCCTTACTGCCATACTAGTTGTCGTACATCTCAGCCTAACTGTCGTACATCTAAGCCTTACTGCCATACTAGTTGTCGTACATCTCAGTCTAACTGTCGTACATCTAAGCCTTACTGCCATACTAGTTGTCGTACATCTCAGCCTAACTGTCGTACATCTAAGCCTTACTGCCATACTAGTTGTCGTACATCTCAGTCTAACTGTCGTACATCTAAGCCTTACTGCCATACTAGTTGTCGTACATCTCAGTCTAACTGTCGTACATCTAAGCCTTACTGCCATACTAGTTGTCGTACATCTCAGCCTAACTGTCGTACATCTAAGCCTTACTGCCATACTAGTTGTCGTACATCTCAGTCTAACTGTCGTACATCTAAGCCTTACTGCCATACTAGTTGTCGTACATCTCAGCCTAACTGTCGTACATCTAAGCCTTACTGCCATACTAGTTGTCGTACATCTCAGTCTAACTGTCGTACATATAAGCCTTACTGCCATACTAGTTGTCGTACATCTCAGTCTAACTGTCGTACATCTAAGCCTTACTGCCATACTAGTTGTCGTACATCTCAGCCTAACTGTCGTACATCTAAGCCTTACTGCCATACTAGTTGTCGTACATCTCAGTCTAACTGTCGTACATCTAAGCCTTACTGCCATACTAGTTGTCGTACATCTCAGCCTAACTGTTGTACATCTAAGCCTTACTGCCATACTAGTTGTCGTACATCTCCGCCTATCTGTCGAACATCCCTTCCTAACTGTCGTATTATATGTCGTACATATCAGTCTATTTGTCGTACATCCCAGCTTAACTCACGTACTATCTGTCGTACATCTCTGTTTATCAGCACATCAGTACACATCAGTATCAGTACATCTCAGTCTAACTGTCGTACATCTAAGCCTTACTGCCATACTAGTTGTCGTACATCTCAACCTAACTGTCGTACATCTAAGCCTTACTGCCATACTAGCCTAACTGTCGTACATCTCAGTCTAACTGTCGTACATCTAAGCCTTACTGCCATACTAGTTGTCGTACATCTCAACCTAACTGTCGTACATCTCAGTCTAACTGTCGTACATCTAAGCCTTACTGCCATACTAGCCTAACTGTCGTACATCTCAGTCTAACTGTCGTACATCTAAGCCTTACTGCCATACTAGTTGTCGTACATCTCAGTCTAACTGTCGTACATATAAGCCTTACTGCCATACTAGTTGTCGTACATCTCAACCTAACTGTCGTACATCTAAGCCTTACTGCCATACTAGTTGTCGTACATCTCAACCTAACTGTCGTACTTTCTACGCAATTGTATATAAATTAGATCTCCTGTTTTGTAAGGATTTGTTGTTTTGTAATTCCTTTATATAAATGTAGTTGGTCGTAGAAAAATGTTTGCATTTGATATTGCGATCGGGATATTTATTATTGTATGTTATGATATCGCCATGGTTACCTCTTTGGAGGTTCCCATAGTAACCTACAAAGGCGTCGGGATTGTAAAGGACCAGCAGGACTTAACGGCCAAGAAGGACAGACTGTCTGCGGCTCCGAACGTCCAGTGCAGCTGTCTGAGAGACTGCGACTCCATGACGTTACTGATGATAGACCCTGACGCCCCCGACCCTGCGAACCCAACCGCGGCACCCTGGCTGCATTGGCTCGTGGGAAACATTCCCGGGAATAAAGTCTCGCAAGGGGAAACCTTCACCGATTACAATGGGCCAACGCCCCCAAGCGGCAGACATCGGTACGAGATTCGGGTTTACAATCAAACAGACGGCGTCTCAGATAACTTCCCGACTCCGAGCTCCAGGCCTAATTTTGATGTCGCGCAACTGGAAACTAACGTGGGTCTAACTTTAGTTAGTAAACTTACCTACACAGTGTCGGCCAACAATTAACTATTTTTTTTATTTCCAATTATTTCTTTATAAGTTATTGAATATGTTATCGGTATGTAACAATGTAATAATAAATATTATTATGGAATTATATTGGCAATGGCAAGGGTTTCAAAAATGTAGATGTATCTATTTTATACAATCCGTTGGATAAAAAAAGATATTAATTTGTTACATCCTATAAACAACATGGAAAGGTTACAGTGGCTGATTGATTATTCTAACAAAAACAATATACGAGAGTAAATTAACAGTTTTTATGGCAATCAGCTGTTATTTGAGTCGATTTCCCATGGATAGGATTGGATTTTGATAGCGTAAACAGTAATAAAATAACAGTAATAAAATAATTTGGAGTAGCGGGAATGGATGGTGAACAGTTATAATAGAGATTCAAGATATTTATTTTATAACAAGTGATTTTTTGGTCTTTGCATTTTTAATTTCGAATGGCAATTCATTCCATATTTCTGGGCCTGTAAATCAAGACTGTTTGGATATTAGGAATCGAACACGCGTAATGAAAAAACTTTTAGTGGATGCTGAACGAGTAGATTACTTATGAACATTGGATATTGAATTAAATAGATTTGAAAGGCCGTCAGTTTTAGAACAATTTTTGATGTCAAACATTCAAAATTCCAGCACAAATTGTTTTTCAAGTGAAGTGGGAGAGAGTGACGTAATTAAAAAAATATGCCAGTTAATTCATAATACATTATTATACACAATTATTATACTGTAAATACATTCTAATGTGATAATGTTTTTGTCCGTTTTGATTTAAGTTCACTATTCCTCAATGAAATTGAAACATATTATAATTTTATTATCAGGATCCGATCCAGTTGAGGCGTCAAAAGTGAGAGTTTAAGGGGGGGGGTTCACCTTTTGGAGACACCTCCAGTTTGTGGAGGTTTAAAAGAAATATTTATATTGCATAAATACACTGAAATTATACATACATATGTATTAGTTAATTCTTAAAACAATTTTAGAAAAAATAATTCAAATTTGAATTTCCCGCCAATTTTATTCAAATTATTCTGATTTTCATTCTAAATGCTAAGGCTCCTAGAATTTAAGTCAAGTTAAATTCAAATTTGGCAAGGAGCATCAGAGGGGGCGGCTTTACAGAAAATACAGATTTTTGAAATTTTGACCGGAAGTGTATTTTTTATTTAAATATATTTTTATTTTTTTAAATTCTCGGCCCAAAACACCACTTAAATTCAAAAATTCAAAATTCTGTCTAGAAGTTTTATTGCTCAACATCTCTAGATCACTGTGTAAAAATTTCCAACGATTTGATGAAAAAATGACGGAGGAGTAGTATTTTGAGTGGAGCCAAAACGAGAAAAAATAATTCCGAGTAAAATAGGTTTAAAGTTTGAACCTTCCCGCACAAAATTTCCTCTCTATTATTCTGTCAATATGTAATAATCATATGTGTGTAATATATGTATGTTAATTAATTAGCACAGAGCTGAAATCTTCGCTACGGGGGTTTTCGAGGTCGCTGATTTCATTTCTAGTATCTGTTTTCATTTTTGTCAAAATC